>VBSM01001562.1:2927062-2943388 GCA_008086735.1 Cheirogaleus medius
CATCCTTTCCTGGCTTTGGTATCAAGGTGATATTGGCTTCGTAGAATGAGTTTGCAAGGATACCTTCCTTTTCAATGGTGTGGAATAGTTTCTTGATTATAGATACTTTGATTAATGATGCTTTGATGCTTAATCTTTGATTAAAGATGGACTGCCTTGCACATGTTTGTTAGCTATCTAATTTATTTTGTGAATAGCTTATGCCCTTTGTCCACTTTTATCTTTTTTAAAATTGTTTTTATTATTTCAAAATATTACTGGGGTACAAATATTTTTGTTTATATAGATCAATTTGCTTTGCTTGAGTCAGAGTTGTAAGTGTACCCATCACCTAGATAGAGCTCATTGTACCTGTTAGGTAGGTTTTTGCCCAGTCTCTCCTCCCCCTTCCCTACCCCTTGATTTCCTTTGAAATTTACTTCCCTCTGTGCAAATGAGTGCTCATTGGTTAGCTCCAATTTAATAGTGAGTACATCTGATGTTTGTTTTTCCATTCTTTAGATATTTCACTTAGGATAATGTTCTCCAGTTTTATCCAAATTGTTGCAAAAGGCCTTAATTTATCCTTGTTCATGGTTGAGTAGTACTCCATGGTATACATATACCACATTTTGTTAATCCACTCATGAATTTATGGGCACTGGGGTTGATTCCACATCTTTACAATCATGAATTGTGATGCAATGAAGAGTCGAGTGCAGGTGTCTTTTTGATGAACTGACTTCTTTTCCTTTGGGTAAATACTCAGTAGTGGGAATGCTGGATAAAATGGTAGGTCTACTTTTAGTTCCTTGAGGAATCTCCATAGTATTTTCCATAGAGATTGTACTAATTTTCAGTCTGAGCAACAGTGTATATGTGTTCCTTTCTCTTTGCATCCATGCCAGCATCTATTGTTTTTGGACTTTTTAATAAAAGCCATTCCAATTGGGGTAAGGTGATGACTCATTGTGGTTTTAATTTGCATTTCCTTGATGATTAGTGATATTGAGCATTTTCCCATATGTTTATTGTCTATTTGTCTATTTTTGAAAAGCCTCTGTTCATGTCTTTTGCCTACTTTTTAATGGGGTTGTTTGTTTATTCCTCCCTCATGTTGACTTTGGCCAGTCTGATTACTATGTGTCTTGGTGATTGCTTCTTTGCAATGAATCTCCCAGGTGTTCGTTGAACTTCTTGTACATGGATGTGTAAATTTCTAGCAAGCCCAGGGAAATTTTCCTCAATTATTTTTCTTCAAATAAGTTTTCCAGCCTTTGTGTGTTTTCTTCTTCACCCTCAGGGATGCCTATGAGCCTATGATTCTTATATTTGGCCATTTTACATAATCTCATATTTCTTGTAGGCTGTGATCTTACCTTGTAATTTTCTGTTCTTTATTTTTGACTGATTTCATTCAAAAGAGTTGTCTTTAAGCTCTGAGATTCTTTCTTTTACTTCATCTAGTCTATTCTTAATCCTTTCCACTGTGTTTTGTATTTCTTTAAATGAATTTTTCATTTCCACAAGTTTTGTTTTGTTTTGTTTTTGTTTTTTAATAATGTGTCAATCTCTTTAGTGAATTTCTTAGTCTTTTCATGAATTGTTTTTCTGGTTCTTTTGAGTTGGTTTCCCAATTCTTTTGGATTTCATTGAGCTTCCTTATAATCCATATTTGGGATTCTTTCTCTGTCATTTCAATATTTTCATTTTTGTTGGTATCCATTGCTAGAGAGCTGGTGTTCCTTTCTGAGGGTGGTTTTTCACTCTGATTTTTCAAAGTTCTGAAGTTCTTTCTGTGATTCGCTCTCATGTGAGGCAGCTGTCACTTATTTTTGGATTTTCCTTTGTTTAGATGAGGCCTCCCCTCACCCCATCCCTTAATTGTGAAGGCGTGTCTGTAGCATATGTTTTGTATGAAACTTTGGCTTTGCTGTGGGTGCTTTGATGGCAATCTAGGTTCTGGATGGATGCCTTGGTTATGGATATCCTTAGTGTGGTGGTTTTCTCAGTTGCTAGTTGTTTGTAGGCTGTAGGAGTGGTGAGCTATGTGAGTGGGCATATTCCCTGTCTCTGTTGATGAGGGAGGATGGAGGTCTTTGAAATTCTTTCTCTTTCCCCAGCCTGTGATCTTCTTAACAGTGTGAATTGCATTGGTACTCCTAGTTCAATCTCAGAGACAGTAGGTGGTGCTTGTGGGTGAGAATCAACCACACTCTGTAAGACTGAGTCAGTCAATGCTGTAAAGGGCTGTGCAAATTGACCTCTCTGTCAGTAGGTGGCACTTGCCAGAAGGAACAAGCTTCAGTGTTGTTTTTGGGTCCTGTGACTGGCTCTAGCCCCTCAGAAGAAGCACATGAATTCCTTGGGTGGTGGGTGGGGCCCTGGAACTTCCAGGTGAGTCCTTCTTCTTCACCCCAGCAGAGGTGGGTGGGGGAGTGAGGCTGGGTGCGGCTGGGTTAGGTGAGCCTACCCTCAGGAGTGGCTTTTGCTCTTCTCTCCCCTCCTCTGATCCACGGTCTCCCCACTGCATCTGCCAGCAGGCAGGAGCTCAGACTAGCTGAGCTGCCCCACAATGGTGCTACAGACTGGTGCTACAGTCCAGGATCCTGTCAGGGCTGAAGACACAGCCTTTTTGTGGGAGGAGGAGTGCTCCGTGACTATGCTGTGGCTGGGATTCACACTGCACTCTCTTTTCAGTTCTCTTCATGTGGGCTCCATTGCCTCCCAAGATTAGTTTATAAATCCCACCCCCCATACCCCTGAGCAACACGACCAAGTCCTGGGTGTACAAGATCTGGCCTGCTGGCCTGTCCTAGGTCCCAAAAGGTCAATCCCTGACTGTGCCAGGGAGAAGCATGCTGGTCCTGGGTTGCCTATGGGGTGCTCAAGCAGGTTTGATGTCCCTCCGCTTTAGGATGTGCCCTCCTCTGATGGAGCAGCCAGGAAAGCAGCACTGGGCAGGGTCAGTGAGCAGGAAGCTCACAGTCTGAGTAGTCCTCTGCAGATCCTTAAGAAGAAAGGTTTGAGCGCCTCTCTCTGTGGAAGCTGTGGTGTGGTGTATGTACCAAGGGGGGGGGGGAAGCAACAGCTCCTCTGAGCTCCAGCTCAATTGTGCCTCAGCAGCCACAGGCTGGGTATGGGAAGAGGAGGAAAGGACTCTGGATGGAGAAAAGCTAGCACACTGGTCACCTCATTTCTGTCCCTCTCTCCAGAAGGCAGCCCATACAGAATGTCCATGCTCTGAGGCCACACAGATCCCTCAGGCCCCACCAGCCCCCTGTGTCTGGGCTTGAATTGGGGAATGTTTATGTGTGAATGAGCAAGATGAAAACCGAGGAACTGAAACCCACTGGAGAGGACAAAGTCACACAGTGGGTGGAGAAGCAATATGGCACCTGTTATATCTGTTCTGGTCCTTGGTGACAGGAAGCACCCCACAAGGGCTGGCAGGCTGGTGCTTTGTCCTCAAGAAGCTCCCCGTTCACTAGTGGCAGCAGCTTTTGGATTCATGAGGGTAGAAAGGCTCTCTAGTAGCTTGGGAGCCTGCTGACTGCCAGAGATGTGAGGGAAGAGAAAATACCACTCCACCACTCCACCTACCCTTCCTGCTGGACTCCAAGCCTCTCAGGGGTTGTACTCGGCTGATATCTTGCTCTTTCATGTTCTGCTTCGCAACTTCTTCCTGTAGAATCTCTTGTAGGTTCTGGTACTTTTCCCTTGAAATTACACCTGATCTATGATTGTGTGTCTGTTTGTTTGTTTTTTCTTTTTCACCTAAAGCTTTTTCTTCTTTCTGAGACAATCTGGCAGCTGGTGTCTGTGGACAGCCATCTAGTCCCTCCCACTTTTATTTTTGAATGTTTACATTTTACATGCTGATGTTTAAGAACATCTCTTTGTAAGTAATAACAGCTCTTGCCACATGTATTTCAAATATTCTTCTCAATTCAATTTTTTTAAAAACAGTTTTTTTAAATTATAAAATAATAATGCTCATGACTGAAAGTTTAAAAACTGTGAAAAGTATAGGGACAAAAATAAAAGTCACAATAATCCCTCTTTGCTATCGAGAGAATGTTTTTGCCTTCACCCATTCATATGTTGGAATCCTAACCCCTAAGGTGATTGTATTTAGAGGTGAGACTTTTGGGAGGTAATTGGTTCACAGGGGTGGAGCTCTCATGAAAAGGATTTATGCCCTAATAAAAGAGGCCTGAGGGACACCCCTCACCTCTTCTCCCTTGTGAGACCTCAGCAAGAAGTCACCATCTATGAATCAGGAAACAGGACTTCCCCAGACACACAATCTTCCTGCAACTTGATCTTGGACTTCCAGCCTCCAGTATAAGAAATGAATTTCTGTTGTGTTTAGGCCACCTAGTCTATGGTAGTAGCAACCCGAACTGACTAAGACACTCTTCCTAGATATAATTATTGTTTACATTTTGGGATTTTTTTTCCTTTTGGCTTCTTTTTGCTTTCACACCTTCACATACAGTTTCTCCTTACAAATTCAAATTCATATAGTGTGTTATATTCTGATTTTAAATTTAAGATCATAATGTGACATTATAAAAGTAATATATGCTTATCTTTAAATTTCAGTTCCTCCAAATACAGACCCTGAGACAAGGACTTGGGTGCAGATGTCAAGCTCATGCATGCAAAACAAGGCAAAGCCAAGGCCTAGTGGATTTAATGATAAAGACGCAATGAGATTGAGACTGCTTATTATTTTCACAGACAGTGATAGAAAGAATAGGACACAGGGGCCATCCCCTTGATTTTTGTCTCACACTCTGAAGCAAGAAGGAAAGGGCCAGATAACTGCAACACCACTTGTAGACCCAAATCTGGACTGCCAATAGTGGTTTTATATTCTTTAGTTCTTTTCTGATGGGGCTGGGGCCAAAGCCCTACATCTCATCAGAAGCAGGGAGGTGCTAAGAAGTTGTCCTATGACCATCAATAGGGAGATGAGCGGGAAATGGCCTCATATCAACTCCTTACCAACCTCCCATCCTTTTGTGTTTTAGACAGATCACAAGGCATTCCACAAACACTCTGATAAGTTGCAGCACAAGGTTGCAAGATTGACAAATGCCACAGATGAGCTGATTGCCTATAGCAGCTGGTTTATATAGAAAGTGATCCCAGGAAGCAAAGGTAATAAATGAGGAAAATGAAACAGGGACAGGGAAAAGTAAAAAATCCATGAAGCGTGCATGAATGAATGGGTCACTGTTGCAGGCAACTGTGGCTCAGTCCCAATGGGAGCCCTCCGAAGAATTGTATGGACTGTGCCTTATACATGCTATGGGACAGGGAATCTGGGGCATTTATCCCCTACTCTGGTCCCTTATTGCTTGTGGGTTGCCTGTCAGTTGACTTCTTGGCCTTCCTAGGAGATTTTTCAGGTTAAACAGGAAGCCAGAGAAAATCCTTGGTCAGAGAAATTGAGAGATGCAGGCCTTAAGTTTGGAATCTGTCTGCAGTTTGGGAACCATTAATTGCAGCTGTAGGTGAACTTAGAGGCACGCAGCAGAGCTATGGGCTGCACCTGCCACAGTGCAGAAGAAACAACCCAAGCATTATAAAGAGCGAGAAATACCCTAATTCCATTACTATGAGATAATTTTATTAACATTCCAATCATATTTCTCTGCATCTTCTTCAATAATTAGATGATACTATGTATTCAATTTTTCCTTGCTCTTTATACTATTTTATAATAATTTGCTCATATTATTATAAGTGCTTTGTAAACATATTTTTCCATAGAGATTAAAGTTTATTTAATGGAACAGAATTACAAAAGTGACACAGTAAATGAAAGAATTATTATACAAAATATTATGTGAATATATTTAGTTTAGATAATTAATTAAGAGGGAGATAGGATGTGAGATGGCAGGAAAGTTTTCATAATGGAAAAGAATTTTAAGCTGGATGATGAAAAACTGAGTAGAAAATGGTCCAGATATTTAGGAGTTATCAGCTAAATTAGACCTCAGGTACAGAATGAGTAGAGATTCTGAAACACAATTTAGCAAACTCCATTAGGAGGCTGAGGTAGGCAGAATAATGCCCCCACAAAGATGTATATGTCCTAATCCCTGGAAATTTTGAATATGTTACCTTACATGGAAAAGGGCAGTTTAGGTTATAGAGGGAAGTAATTTGCTTATTAGTTGTAAAATAGGGAGATCAGCCTGGGTGATCGGGTGGGCCTAATCTCATCACGATGGTTGGTAAATAGGGGTAAACGAAGGCAGAGAGTAGAGTGCTGCGTGTGATGTGAGAGGGATGCAGTCTGCCATTGCTGGCTGTGAAGATGGAGGAAGGGAAGCCCCAAAAGCAAGTTGCTGTGTGTGGCCTGGAGGAGCTAGAAAAGGCAAGAAAACAGATTCATCCTTAAGGACTCCAGAAAGGTACAGCCCCGTTGACACTGATTTTAACCTGGTGAGAGCCCAGATTGATTTTGCCTGGAAAGGGGTAAGTTGCATTTCATTTGCAAGCTTGACTTCTTTTCTTTTTTATCTAATCAAGAAAGTTTTCTAACATTTGTACCCACATAGTAAGCTGAAATAAAATAAATTTTAAAAATTAAATTTAATTTTAAAAATTTAAAAACAGACAGTTTTCTTTGTGCATTCCTCTGTTTCCATCATTAGTGCTCCTTCACAGCTATGCATTTCTGTTGTCTCTGGATGTTTTTTTATCTTTCCTTTTTTTACACTTTTTATCTTTTCTTCCACATTTTAAGAGAGGTAGTTAAATTTTGACTTCCACCTCTCTAATTTTATTTTCTGCAGATTCAATTACATTTAGCTGTTCCATTTTTATGTTTCCCTGTAAGATTTTCTTATCTCACCCTTTCCCCTGACCTGTTTTTTAAAATCTCATATTCTGTAGTCTTCTCTCCCAATTTATTCTCTGTTTATGGACTTTTGTTCTTGGTGATACAGAATTTTTTTTTAAACTGTCTTATTAAGGTCTCCCCAGGGCTAAAGCATTTTTTTCCCCCCTGGATCTTTGAGTAAGTGATTTTTAGAAGTCCGTGCTTTTACTTATTGGAATGATGTTCCTTGTCCTTTGTTACTACGGTTTTTTGGTGCCTGCTCTCTCCCACTTAACTTCTCTCCCTGCTTATTTTTCCTTCCTACCTACTGGAATTTGTATAACGAGAGATCTATTCTACTGTGATATTTTCCAATAAAATAAAGTCATGAGATATTCTTGGACCAACTTTCTGTCTAAGAGATAACATAGAAAAATAAAGAATGCGCAACAGATAATGTGATTCGTGCATTTGGTTTGAGAGACAGATGAGAGGGCTGGAGAAGAAAGACTGTATAGTGAAGAAACTTAAACTGTTGTAGTAGAAAATGGCTCAAAGGTCCATGAATGAATAAGGAAATAGAGACCTCAGGTCCCATATGAGTGAAGGTACTGAATATGTTCTTCCGAACTTCAGTTAGAACTTCTCATTCTATCCTGCTTATTTCTTTCATTCCATTTTTCCATCTACCTATACCTCTAAGCTGCATTTGGATAACTTCTTCAAATTCACTACCTAGCTCATAAATTCTGCTGTTTGACCTGTCAATTGTGTTTCTGATTTAAACATTAAAGTAAGTTGATTCCTAAAAATTATACTAGGATTTTTTTTTTTGTTTTTTTTTTTAAATCTGGAAACTGGTGATGTCATTGGCTCATTTTTGTGATTACATCTTTATTTCTGTAGACATTTTATACATATATTATTTTTATTCTGACAGTGTAAATATATAAAGTTTCTGGGGATTGCTTAGTTTTACTGACACCAAGATGATTTGCTTTCGTGTTGGCTTGATAAACTTGAATTGTGAGCTCATATTTGTTTAAAATTAATCTCTGAGCATCCTAGGGAATGCTTTCCTCAACAGATGATGCATGTTTCTTTTGGCTGGGCACGACCAGTATAGGACTACTTCAGTGTCTTTCATGTATCCCTGGATTAATGAGATTGTCTTAGCTTGAGCTCCCATAGATCGGACTGGTGTTCCTTGTGCCCTTACAATACGCATGGAGACACTGGAAGTACTAAGAAGCTCTTCTCTGCCCAGGGCTTTGTCTCAGCATCATGGATGCTGGCCTAAGGCTGGTCTACAGGATTCTAGGGTTGGAGGGTAGTTTCACAAGTTTCCAGTTATTTACTATTCTGTGTGAACTTTCATTTCTAAACTGTTTTTGCTCAGGTTATTTGTAAATTTTTCTTTTTCCTTGATATTGCACAATTTCATTATAATATGTCTAGAGGTGTCTTTGCTTTTCTCCTTCTGCTAGGTACTTGAAATACAATTTGGAACGGAACACTCTTCCTTTACCTCTGGTAAATCCTCCTTTCGTGTTGCCAAAGCATATCGCCGCTCTACCACAGCTTTCGTTCTCTTTTCCTGAAACTTTTCTTTTGGAGCCTCTCTTGATATCTCTTGAGCATACTTCATGTGATTTTTGCTAAATTCCTCACTTTTATCTTCTAATTATCTAGATTCCTGTCTCATCTTCCACTGTGACCTTCTTTATCATGTCTATATATTCCAATGACCATATTTTTCTTTTCAAAGATCTTTGTGTTCTTTTTCATTTCCTCTCCTACTTGCATTGTTTCCCCTATTATATTTCTTTCTCTCTTCTAAGTGAAAGTTAGTTCTTTATATTTTTTGAGCATACTGATACTAACTTGAAAGCTTTCATCAGACTATTCCATAAAACTAATCTGGTGGTGGGTTCACGTTCTTATGTTTTAACGTTCTGTATGATTTTATTTTGTATGGAAGTTTTGTGCAACCTTCTCTTTTTCTTATTCCTGGGGTTCCTAGCCTAGAATCCGATTCTCATTGTCATTTCAGGGCCCTGTCCTATGATGATAGAATATTTCAGATCTAGTCACAGAGTCAGTGGGTAGCCTCATTCATTTCCCAATCTTTAGATTCTGTCTGTGACCTCTTACCTCCCTAGTCTCAAAGCTATAGCCACAGGTGGTAGTTGGTGGCAGTTTTCATTTAACTGCCTTTCTGAAGACTCTGTTTATGTGGCGCCTCCAACTCCTGCTTTCATACAATGAGCCAGGCTATAGTTCCCTTTTCACAGCGATACTTTTAACCTTCTTAAATGATAGGGCTGAACTTCTAGCAGCTGCTGTCTGCGTTCAGACCCAGCACTCTGTAGGAACAAGCCTTCAGTTCTTTTTATTGCTTTGTGGTTTTGTTCTTTTTCCACTAAAAAGAGATGTTTAGATTCTGTGTGTGATTATGTCTTTTTGCCCTTTTTAATACTCTTATCATTTCTTTGGAATACAGATGATTTTAGCCAAGTGGGAACTCATACCGTTTTTGACCAGAACTCTTATCTTTGTTTTAAAAGCCATTATTAGACTGTCAGAGGTTACCTTCAGCATTTGGTTTGGTTATATATGCATTTAAGAGTAAAGTTAGATATTTTTTGTGGTAAGCATATACCAAGATTAGCACAGTATTTGACCCTGGTGTGCTTGGTGCCTGTTGGGTGCTCTGCTGGATTTGCTAAGACCTTGATGTGTTTGTCCATTCCTAAATAGCATAGGTATGGACCCCAGAGATCAAGCTTCTTTCTGGTCTAACAACGGTGTTTTCGGGGAGCCTGAACAGCTCTGTCTTCTTGTTGGTAATGCGCCCTTCTCCTCCCCCACCAAATAAACTAAAGGAAAGGAATTGATTTGGTTTAGTTCATGTGTCTAGAACAGGATTATCTGAGTCAATTCCACTTAGGGAGAGTTGTGCTTTCAACACTTATCTCTCTGTCCAGCCAGTCAGAGCAGTGCAATTCTGTGGCTAGAGTGACAGGAAGAAAACAGCTTTAGCCAGACTTCAGCATTCTGCTGGAAATACTCGGAAGCCACCTTCTTGCTGCTGTGAAGCAGTGCCCTGTAGAAATCACTGAGGTTGTGCTTCCTCTTTGACCTTCAGCCTCCAGGAGGTGTGTGCTGCTGCCTTTCAGACTGGTCTGTCCTAGAGCCTAGTGCTTCACCCCTGGCTGACACATTGCTGCCATTACACTTTTCCTTTTAGAAAGGTTTTGCCACTTTGTTCTTTTCTATTGTCCTTTCCTATGATGCTTATTTAGTTTTTGGTTTACAAGTCTCTTATTGTTTCTCTACTTAAGCACAGGCTCTCTGTGCAGTCCTCCCTGGTACCATCTTACTTGAGAAGAGTGCTAGGGGTGGAAGAGGTGTGGTAAAGGGGTCAGAGTGGAGAGTTGATCAAATAACAGCATGATTATGACAACAGCAACAGAGCAAACCTTATAATGGTTTGGAAGTATTTTCCCATATATCACCTTTACCTTCTCTACTCATCTCAGTTTCCATTGTCAAGATTCTTTGAGTCAGGAGGAGCAGCAGCATTTTCTCTATGCTACAGAGGAAAAGTGACCCTGTGGAATTACAGAGCTATTAAGTGGCAGGACAGGGACTAGTGTCCTATGCTTGTTCTAGCAGTATTTGCTGAGATATGAGCTCCACGAAGCAGAAGAAGATAGTGTCCTGCAAATAACAGAGATATAATTAAAATGGGCCATTTCCTGAGCCTATTTGCACCTATTGGCAAATGGATACATTTTTTTAAAATAGGCAGGTACATTTATCTCCTTTAAGTCTCTGTTCAGGTGGTGCCTGGCCTTGATCAGAACCTGAAGTAAGAGATGATGTGCATTAACCATATTTCTGCCATTTTTCCTTATTTTGTAGATGCTATTATACAGGAAAATTCTATCTAGAAAAATTGTATAGTAACTTATTGTATGAAGAACCTGTGAAAATAATTTTAGCAGATAAATGTTTACTAGTAAACTTGCTTATTCAGCCAGAACTATTTAACACCCCTCGATAAATGGCTTTTAGTGAGACCTTAACTTCTTTGGTAATTAGTTTTTCTGCTCCTCAAAAAGAGCTGATGATAACAAAGAAATAAGTTATTAAGTCATGAAAAGACATGGAGTAACTTTAATATCACTAAGTAAAAGAAGCCAGTTTGAAAAGGCTATATACTAATAAGATTCCAACCACATGGCATTCTGGAAAACGCAAAACTATGGAGACAGTAAAATGATCGACTAGTGATTGCTGGGGGTATGTGGGATGATTAGGTAGAGCACAAGGGATTTTTAGGACAGTGAAAACAATCCTGTATGATGCTGTAATTGTGGATGCACAACATTATGCATTTTTCAAAACCCACAAAGAGTGAACCCTAATGTAAAATATGAATTTTGGTTAATGATAATATATCAAGTTTGGCTCATCAGTTTTAATAAATGTACCATGCAGGTGCAAGATGTTAATAATAGGGGGAATTAAATGTTTTGGGGGGAGGAGAGGAAGTATGTGGGAATTCTCTATACTGTCTCCTCAATTGTTATGTAAGCCTAAAACTACTCTAAAAAAATAAAATCTATTAATTATATTTTAAAAAGCTGGTGTTCCTTGTATCCTACCATTACAAATGGAGACACTAAAAGTACTAACGAGCTCTTCTCTGCACAGGGCTTTGCGTACCTTCTGGATAAACTGCACACATATGACTCCGTGTATATATATTAAGGTTACAAAAGCTTCCTGTTAGGAGTCTCCTTTGTTTATTCTTCCCAACCTTCTGAACAGTTTCCTTTTTTTCAATCTGAACTATATCTAATCTTGGTCTTAGCTCAAGGGTGAATTTTAAGGGCAATGTGAAATTCAATTTCTTCAAATATGACTTATGAGACTGAGAAAGGAATAAAAACATTGAAATCACTTTTTGTGTGTGTTTAGCCCATAGGCATTTTAACACTCATAAATTATAAATAACCACAGTTAAGCATCCAATTTTCCAGGGTACCGGTCCCTTTTTAAAAAACTACGGTTGATGGAGAAAAATTTCTGCCTCTGGGACATGTTCACTTGGTTCTTTGGTATCCAAAACTTCGTATAAATGCAGTAACTACAGTTGTATAGTTGTGCAAGAAGAGAGACTACTTTAAAATTTATGTGAATAAAAACACAAGGCATTGAATGTTTTATATCCAGCTTGATATAAAACATACTCTTCTCTGCACTAAGGACATTGTTGGCAGAAGCAAGTGATATAAATGTTATGCCTTTCTGCATTCTCATCTCTTACATGATATTTAGTCTTTTTTACCTTTAATTTGAACCAGCAAGTGCGCTAAAACCGTCAAGCAGCATGGCACAACATAAGATGACGGTTAGCATTAGTCAACAATTGGCAAGCATTATGCACACAAGCGTCCACAATTACTGCTTACGTTGAGCAATAACCAATGTGGTTGTATGTATCTGTATTATGTATGGGGTTTTATAAGCAATATCTGAGAGGCTAACTCTATTACTAGGCAAGGGCCAGAGCCCCAGAGTGGTTTTAACTAAGCAATTTCACTGATTGACAGAAATTGGCTAATCTTTGTTTATTGGGATTTGTTTTATAGTTTTTGCCAGGACATAATCCCTTGCTCAAAGAAATTATTTCTTGGCAGAGGTCGGACAAACTATGTCTCATGAGCCAAATCTGACCCACACCTTGTTTTTCTATAGCCCACCACCTTCTTTTGTGCAGCACATGAGCTAAGAATGGTCTTTATATTTTTAATGGGTTAGCAAAATGTAACAAAGACCATATGTGGCCCAGAAAGCCCAGAATAGTTCTATCTGGCCCTTTACAGAAAAAGTTTGCCAACTCCAGCCTTAGAAGCTAGAAACAGTAGGTTCAATCCATTATACCTTGTTTGTTGTAACTAGGTTTGTTTAATTAGCTCTTATCGCTGCTTCTTCCACACAAAACAGCTGGGATAATTTACCTAAAGCATTTTTTATCTCCCTTATTGAAGAACCTTTAGTGTGTTCCTATTGCTTATATTATTGATGAAGTCTTTGAGTTGGCCCAATAATTAGCATCCTCTTCTCAATCCAAGTCCTGGACAAAATGATAAATAAGACAATAAGGTGGCAGATGAAGGCCAGATAACACCTTCATTGCTATTAAGGGTTGTTTAACACATTGACTGCCACACTAGAAAAAAAATTTTTTCCTTGGGGCCATGGTGTTTTATTACGAAACAGAATGAAAACTTCAAAAAACAAAATGATCCTTTCTAATTAAATGAAAAATTTGTTTTTATTTTCTGTGCATGAGTTATATTCAACTTGAAAAATAGTTCATGCAACTCCCAAGGTGAAGAGATGTGTGAGTTACATATGCTTCACGAGGCCTCAGGTTCAAAACTAGTGTGAGTTAAATACAACTCACGTGGCAGTTAATGTGTTAGGAGCATAGCTTTGTGTGAGGGCCAAAAGAACACTTACCTACTCCTAGGCAGGGTGGGATCAGAGTAGGACTCACCATGTGAAGAACACAAGATTATGTGTGCCCCTGCAGGCAGCCTCTGTCAAGAAAAAGAAGGGCATGACAGCCCTGACCATTCCCGGTTATTTTCTAAATTTATCAACCACAACAGTCATTCTTCCTCCAAAACGAAGAAATAAGTGGGTCAATAGAAACAGGGAT
The DNA here is from genome assembly GCA_008086735.1 of Cheirogaleus medius. Lineage (NCBI taxonomy): Eukaryota > Metazoa > Chordata > Mammalia > Primates > Cheirogaleidae > Cheirogaleus > Cheirogaleus medius. The sequence goes on from VBSM01001562.1 coordinate 2,940,625, forward strand.
CAAATGCTATGGATGCTTCAGGAGTAGGGAAGGAGTACTTCTCCCTGAAATATTAATCTTCCAATCAAACTTGGCATGGAAGGCATGTCATCCCCTCCTTTTTCCCCAGTCTACCTCTCCAATTTCACCTCTCATTTTTCTCCTTTGTTTCAGCACAAAACCTCATTAAATATGCTTTGCTAGGGCTGGTCTCTGTACCTTGACCCTTGTAATATCTCCAGCTGGTGATGTCCTTCTTCTGTAATACGCATTCCTCCTTCACATAAACCCCGATTTCAGAGTTTACTTCTTTTAGGGACTCTTTGCTGTTTATTTTTCTTTTTGCTTTCTTTTTCTTATTTCTTCCCCCTTTGCCGTTTAAACTGCACAACAGTTTCCTCTATCCTCTATCTTCTATTGGGTATCTTTTCATTCCCTAAATGTTCATTTTAATATGGTGACATGTTTTAGTAACAAGATCTGTGGATTAAGGATTGGTGGTTTTATAGCTACCGCTTATTGAGCACTTATATGCTAGGAAGGATGCTAAGTGCTTTTTTATGCATTCTGTTATTTAATCTTCATGGTGGTCCTAATGAAGTAGATCATAAATAGGGCACACATTTTGAAACACAATGTGCTTTTCAAAAAATGAGGACTGTTATTTAATAAGATCATGGATCACTTTCCTAATATGTTTTCATATATATTTTTTTCTTAGTAAACTTCAAAGTTCTCAAGCAAATGGGTTGTGGCTCCTCCTGTTTTGTGGTTTCCATTGCCTCTGGCACATTGTTTTGAATAAAAATAGATTTCAATATATTTTTATCTCTAGTACCATAAAATTAATAATAAAAGGAATAAAAATAATATTCTATTATATAAACCAGCGAGAAGTTAATGGTGTAAGAGAGGAAAGGAATAAAAACTTGAAAATAAAAGAAAATTAGTGAGTGGTGTAGATTTTTTTTCTTCTTTAGTTTGTTAACAGGCAAAATGTCAAGCATATGAAAATGTAGAAAGAATAACAATATTATCCCTCAATCTGCCATTAAGCTTCAATAATGATCAACTCATTGTCAATTCCATTTCATTCAAACTCTACCCACCCCAGATTAATTTGAAGAAAATTTCAGACATTGCATCAATTTATTGGTGAATATTTCAGTATATATTTGTAAAAACAATTTTTAAGAGATAAAATACATCTTGTATGTACACTGATACTTCCAGTTCAAACACAGAACTACAGAAGGTTTATGCTATCTCACTGAACTTAATGTATGTATCTCTCTTTTCCTGGGTCAAAAAACTAATTCTATGAAACACTAGTATACTAATTTTCCTTACAATTTAGACAATTGCCCTAGAACAGTATCAACACTACCATCCAATAGAAAAGGTTCATTTTAAAAACAATGGCAATTCCATTGTCCAAAAATTAACAGTAATTCCTTAATATTATCAAATATCCAGCTAATGATTTAATTTTAAGGTTAGTTTGAATCAAGATCTGAAAAAGATCAGTACAGTGTAATTGGCTGCCATGTTGCTTAAATCTCTCTTAATCTACAGGTAGCTGCTTTGTCTTTTTCTCCCCTCCTTGTAATTTACTTTTTTTTTTTTTTTTTTTAAGAAATTGGGTCATATGACTTTGGTAGATTCTCATGTGGGCTTTAGTGATTTCATTCTATAGTGTCATTTATCATGTTTCTTTGTTATCTGTATTCTTGCAAATTGATGGCTAAATCTACAGGCTTGATCAGATTCAGTTTCAAGTATTTTATCAGGAATGTTTGTGCAATTAGGTCCCTATATTAGGATTTCTGTTTGTCTCTTTGGTGATGTTAGCAGCCATTGGTAATGACTCCCTAAATCTATTAAGTCAGTAGGGATTGCAAAATGGTGATATTCTAATTTAACATTCCTTCTTTATTTGTTGGCATATTTCTGTAAAGAGAAATAGGACTGTTTTAGCTATTTGGCTACTCTGAGATACATTTACCTACTCTGAGGTAAATACTTAATGCATTCTTTTGACCATTTGACTTAACTGTTTTTCAAAATAATGAATCACTTCTCTAACATCCTTCAAATTGACCAACAAGATTTTTTGTTTTTTGAGAATCATTATGAACTTGTGAATTTAAATATACTGTCATGTGTTGCTTCACGGTGAGGATATGTTCTGACAAATGTATCCTTAAGCGATTTAGTCATGTGAATGTTATAGAGTATATTTACACACACCTAGGCTGTATGACATAGCCTATTCTACAAAATTGTACATCATGTTACTGTACTGTGTATCTAAATATATCTAAATATAGAATAGATAATACTTGTGCTACAATGTTACCATAGCTATGATATCAGTAGGTGACAGGAATTTTTCAGGTTCATTATAATCTTATGGGACCACTGTCTTATATGAGGTCTGCCATTGACCTAAATGTCATTATGGGACACATGACTGTGTTTGATGTGTTTCAGTTTGTTACAATATTATTAATGCTCAAATTTTCATAATTTGAGCAAGGGAAACATTAAGTTGGTTCCTGAGTCCTTTTAGTAATTTTGATAACTTTCTTGCTTTCTAGGTTGACAAGTTTTTCCAGATTAATATTGAATGTTTTCTTGCTAAAACCCAGAATCAATCATCCTTCCAAAGAGCCCTGGTTTCTTTAGGTGGAAAATAGTATTAAGAGACCAACACCTAAGTGCCCGTATAGGAATAACATTTATTGGGCGTTGGGCAGATGGGAGGGGGGAGGAGGGGATGGGT
>VBSM01001562.1:2943488-2989489 GCA_008086735.1 Cheirogaleus medius
AAAAAAAAAAAAAGAAAAAGAAAAAGAGACCATGATCTCAGTGATAGGATGCTAATTACTACAGGGTTGATTATTATATGTAGGCTTATTCAGACTGTCAAATTAGGAAGGTTATTTTTTTAAAAGATAAAATACATTTTGTGTGTGTACTGATACTTCCAATTTAAATGGACTACAGATTGTTATCTCACTGAACTTACATCTGTCTCTCTGTTTTTCCATGACAAAAAACTCATTCTGTCAAACACTCACATAGTAAGTTTCCTTACAATTTAGACAATTGCCTTAGAATAGTATCAACACTACCACCAATAATATGATTACCAGAAGCAGTTTCTTTTCCTGCTAGTTCTTTCTGTCCTTAAATCTCCCTAGGAATATACAACCAAATAATTCCTTTTTTCTTTAGTTATGCTATCATTCAAGAGTTAGGTTTATTCATTTCAGCTTTTAAGGAATTGTCTTTTATTATAATATTGACATAGTTTTATAATTACATGCAACATTTACACGATTCTAAAGTCAACTGTACAAAAACAAGATATATTCAGAAATATCAAGCTTCTATTCCTATGTCCTCCATCTAATTTTCTCCCTGCCTTATGGGTAACCACGAAAGTATTTTGTGATTTATCCTTCCATTTATAAGTAAATATGCATATATGATATATATTTATTGACCTTTACTTGGATGAATGATAGAATAACTTACATACCTTTATCTACCTTACTTTTTAAAATTGTATGATATAAACTGGGAATCACTGTGTAGAAAAGAGGTATTTCTTATTCCCTTTTACGGCTCCATAATATTCTGTTGTATGAATATTCAGTAGTGTATTTAATCAGTCTACTGCTGATGGGCATTTCTACTTTTTTGCTATTACAAACAGTACTGCCATAGATGGCCTTGTACAAAAGTCTGTTTGTATTTTTGCCAAGGCATCTTTGGGGTTGATTTCTGGAAAATGAGTGCTGGGTCAGAGGCTAAATGGAATTGTATTTTTAATTAATATTGCCATATTCATCTCTAGAGGTATTGATGTATTTTGCATTCCTCCCAGCAATATATGGGATGGCCTTCTTCCCCATAGCCTTGCCAACAATATGTGCTGTCAGCTTTTGGTTTTTTACTCAAATTGTATATTGTTCGGTTTTATATTGCTGTTCTCATTATAAGAGATATTGAGCATCTCTTGAGTAAAGGCCATGTGAATTTCTTTTTTGATTAACTGTCTATTTATTTTTCATTCTTTCTTTATATTTAGAAGCTTTCTCTGAATTTAGGAGACTAAATCTTTGTGATATAAAAGTTCTAAATGTATTTTCCCAGTATATCATCTGTGTTTTTACCTGGCGTAGGTTGTTGAGTGTTTTGTGGCATGAAAATATTTTTAGGAAACTTCTTTTTAATTATACTGCTGGATTTTATGTCCTAGTTAGGGAATTTTTCCCACTTTAGGTGATAAATTTATTTACCCATGCTTCCTTGAGAACTTTTATGATGTAATTTTTAAATTTTAAATCTCTGGGCTTTATGCTACTGTATAGTTGAGAAATGGATCAAATTTTATACTTCATCGTATAGCTCTATTATCACAACAGACTTTATTCAAAAGTCTATAATTTCCTTACTGATTTCTTGGCTACTTTTCATTCATTATACTCTCAATTTCCATAAACAATTAAATCCATGTCTAGATTTTCTGCTCTGTCTCATTGGTTTGTGTGTCTGTTCAAACATCAACAACACACCACTTTAACTATTGAGGCTTTATGATATATTTTAATATCTGATTGTGCTAGGTCTGCTTCATCGTTCTTTTTTTTTTTAGGGTTATTCTAATCTTGCTTTTTTTCTCCCCTTTCAATGCACTTTAAAAACAACTATCTAGCTTCAGGAAAAAAATGGTGTTTTTATTGGGATTGTATTATATTTATAAATCTATAAAAGAAAAATCTGAGGCACAATAAAATTTTTAAGAGCTTATTTGAGTAAGTAGCAATCCACGAATTGGGAAACAACAAACCGAAAGAGTTTTAGTGCTCTTAAGACAAAGTGTCAGAGGCAAGTATTTATAGGGCGAATATGGAAGCAAAATAAACTAATGTGATTGATTACAGTCATAAGATTGCCTTTTTTTGATTTACCTTGTTGGAAAGTCCCTAGTCACATAACTGTATTAGTTGGCTGCTTATGATTGGCTGCAGTTAAGTTTTGTTCCTAATGGAAACGTGACCATCTATCAACATTTATGAGAAATGACTCAAGTTAAGTTTCACCTATTTTTCAGTTTAAGGCTGAAGGCTTAAGGTTAAGGCTATTTTTAAGGCCTTGTTGGTTTTGTTTGCTCAAGAACTTTTCAGGCCCAGTCTACATTTTAAGTTTGCTTTAATAAATCAAATTAGGAAAATCTTTCACCTTTATGATGTTAGGTCTTCCTGTCTAAGAATGTTGTGTATATTCATTTGTTCAAGTCTAGTTTTATGTTTTTCAGCCATGTTTTATAGTTTTCTTCATAGGTTTTGGGCATTTCTTGCTAAACTTATGCCTAGCTTTGATCTCAATTTCCTTCCCTACCTTTTTCCTTCCCTCCTGCTGTTGTAAAGGAAGATAGATGTCTTATTTGTTGCTGTTCTTATATTTTCTAACTGTGAGTATATAAATGAATGCTATTGATTTTTGCATATTGATTTTGTGACTTTCTATTTCCTAAATTCTCTTATGTTTCAGTAGTTTTTCATCAGTTTGGAGAGTTTGCTGTAAAATTATGTCATCTGCAAATAAAGTGTTACTACTTCTTCATTTTTCAATTCTTATGCCTCTAATTGCTTTCTCTGGTCTCTTTGTGTAATTTATAACTCCAAAAAAGTATTCAATAATCATGAAGAAAGGGACGATATTTTTGACTTGTTTCTGATTTCATTAAGAAAACCTCTAGTGTTTCCCCTTTAAATAAGATGCTGCCTTATCACTTTAGGGAAATATTCCTCAATTCATATTTTATTGAATATTATTATAATGAATAGATATTGAAAGTTGAATGATTTTCTGTGTCTATGGAGCCGATTGTATGAGTTTTCTCCTTATCTCTATTAATAGTAATATAATGCATGGTATAGATTCCCTAGAATCTTAGAATAAACCCACTTAGTCATGATGTATTTTTATGTGCTATTATAATCTTGGCTAAATATATGTTTAATATTTTTGCATTGATAATCAAAGTGGTCTGTAATTTCCTTTTTCGGTATAATCCTAAAATATAGGTTTTATTATTTGGATATGTCAAAGTCAACAGATTCGGAGCTGACTGCCACTTTGGAAAGATAGTTTGTTATACTTACAGATTTCAAGAGAAGAGGGCATGTCATGTCATGGGGGAGTCAAACAGGAAAGCGCTAGGGTCTGTTAAGAGCCAGAGGGAGGAGAGTAACGATGGCAAAAGCCTTCACTGTGGCTTGTAACACTAGCATTGGCTAGTGTCAAAAATAAAATCAGATCAAGTTAGAACAAAATTAAAAGTTTATTGTCATATAAGAGAACTTACAGATTGCAATCCAGGAGACTTCGACCTAAGTGATAAGAAGCCCTGCTCACAGCAGTTACAATACAGTTTATAAAGGGGGAAATATTTTGACCATTTTCTTTTTGTGATTGGCTATTATACATTAACATTCTCTTTAAGGTAAGCAGAGCTGTTTATGCTGATTTGTCTGTATCAGCTTGGTTTAATTTCACTTAATCATGTTGACAAGGAAAAATTCATGTTTTGTGTTTTATGATTAGAGCTAGTTTCAGGGAAATCAGGATGACTTAAGTTTTGTCTACACGTCTATGGGCTGTTGGCCTCAGGGTATACCGAAATTGTGGCATCTGTTTTTATTTTTTTGCTAATACTAGTTTGAGTAATTTCAGCAGGCCCTAAGGCATAAATGTTGTCCCTAGCCATCTGGTACTTGAGCCTGGGGTGATTAGGGAAGGTGGATAATGGCCCTGAATGTGATAACCTCATAAAGGAGGTAGTTGGGTGTTGGCTCTGGATTGGTTGGTTTGCATTTAAAAGGTGCACTATGCTTATGGGCACATTGTTGACTATCTCTAAGGATTGACTACCTTTTGGGCGGGCAGTCTCTCCAGGGGCAGCAAGTCCCTAGATATCAAAGCATCTGAATATAGAAAATAAGACATGGTTAATACATATGGTCATTTTTTTTTCCCTGAAAAATGTCATTTAACCTGACTTTTCAAATTTATTTGTAAAGAGTTATACATAATAGTATTTATTTTGATGGTCATTTCCCATTGTCATTTCTAATTTTACCCCCTACCCCCCTCATTTTTGGATTAGGGTTAGGTTTGGTTTGTTTTGTTGATCTTTTTCAAAGAACTAGGTTTTATATTCATTTATTTTTTTCACCTTTTTTTCTGAAAAATTAATTAAAGAATTTATCTTACTCCTTTTTGGGGGATGGGCAATTCATTGTTTTCTTCTAGATGTTTGGGTTGGATTTTTTTTTTTCAGTTTTATTGATAAATGTACTTACAGTATAAATTTGCTTTGGCCCTATCTTACAGGTTCATATATGTTGTGTATTCATTGATAGTATTATAAAAGAATTCTATAATTATTTTTCATATATTTCCTCTGATCCGGGTTAATAGCATGTTTTTAATTTTCATGGGTGAGGCACTTTTTGTGCTAACATTTTGGTCATAGAGTGCTATACTAGTTCTAATTTTGCTATTAATTGACGGTTTCTTGTGGCCTACGATGTAGCATTTTTATGAATGTTCACCCTTGAGAAAGAGTATATTTTCCATTGAGATTTAGGGTTTCATATTAATGTAAGAAGATCTTCTTGTACTGTCATTTAGATGTTCTGTATTCCTAAAACTTTTTTGTCTAATTGATCTTAGATTGAGAGCAGTATGTTAAATTCCTCTCAAATCTTTCTGTTATGTTTTTATCTATTCTCTGAATATTCTGTAGTTTCTACTTTATGAAAGATTTTGCTGTTACTAGGAACAGAAATTTTAATCACTAATATGTTTGCATTGTGAACTATACCTTTAGTATTTTAAAATATTTTTCTTTTTTTCCTTTATTGCTTTTTGTTCTGAATTCTTTTTTTTTTTTCAAATATGAACATTGTGGCCACTGCATTTTGCTTATTTGCATTTTCTTTAAATTCATTGTCCATCCTTAAATTTTTCTGACTCTCTCACAGTTAAAATTTTAGATGTGTTTCTAATATACAGCACAGTGTTTTATTTTGCTATGTTAGATGATCTAAGATGTTTGATTTCAATTCTCTTTCCTTATACGTATGTACGCATATGTAAAATATTTCACTATATAATATTTCATTTTTCTTTTTTTGGTACTTGTATATCTTTTCCTTTTAAATTTTGTTCAAATGATTATATGTCTACATTAACCTTTATAATAACCTAGTCCACTCTTAAAAAATGAGCATTATCTATTGATAATTTATTATACAACATCAATACTGACAAGTAACTTTGATCTTTCTTTTGTCTGTTGCAGCATCCAATTTCAAGTAAAATCTTTTTATTCTGAGCTAATTTCTATCAGATGATCAAGAAGTTTATTCTACTTTTCCCATAATCTCACCACTCTTTCCTATTTTCAGTAGTTTTATTCTCTATTTTCTGATTATGTAATGTTATGTGGCATACAGTCTCCCTTATAACCATGATTTAGTTTTAGTTCTTAGTTCTTCAGATCTTCAGATAAATATATATTTAATGCTCACTATCAGTCTTTACATCAATGTTTTTCTGGTCATTTTAGTTGTCTCAAGTTTATTCTCTAACAGCTTCTTCACAAAGGGCTCTTAGGAATAGTATTCCCTGAACTCTTGCTATTTATAACAGTTTGTGGACTCTATACTTGAAGCCCAGCTTATTTGGATATAACATCCTTGGCTCACAACTTAATGAGTTTCCATAAAGTGAATACTCATGTTTTCTATTACAAAGTCTTTCCCCTCTAAAATTAATTACTGTTGTGTGTATAGTCTTACCACATAAGTCTGCATTTCTATATGTAATATTTTAGTGTTGCCTTTTTAAAACTTTTTAGAAATGAAGCCATGTATTATGTATTCTATTAGGACTTTTTAAATGACACTCAACATCACATTTGTGAGATTGAGCTATATTGCTGCATATGGCTGCAATTAAATCATTTAAATTGCTATATAGTATTCCACTGAATGGATATGCAATAATTTATCTATTATATTATTGACTAATATTTGGATTTTATAAATTATGCTGTTTTAAACATCCTGAACATGTTTCTCAGGGTGGAATTCCTGAGCCAGAGAGTCATAGATAGAATATGTGTAATTTCTACTTGACTAGATAAAATAAAAATTTTTCCAAAGTGGCTGTAGCAATTTACATTTTCACCAGCAGTCCGTGAGATAGTCTCTTAGAGTTGGAAGAAGCCTTAGAAAGCATTTCTTTCAAACCATTCATTTAAAATATGATAAAAATGAGTTTCTGGTAGGTTGCAAATGACAAGTTTGAAGTTCCATTTCTGGGAAGTAACCAAGTTGGATGTGGATTCCTGATCTGATTTCTCACTTTAATGTCCTTTCTGTGATGTTTTGACAGTAAAGGAATAGATAATAAATAATCAAAATGAGCACAAAATCTCAAGAAGTTTTATACTTTGGGCCATACAGGAGCTTGAGCTACACATAGCTCAAATGTATTCATAAGTCTCACTATTATGGAAAAGTACAATATTGATATTGTGATAAACTCAAATCATTAGAAAAAGGTTGGTTTGTTACAGTACATTCTGTTAATAAAGGAAGGAAAATATAGAATGCATTTAGAAAGATTTTATAAAATGTTTAATTTAAATAAAGGGGAAATATTTTAATGGCTGCACATTTTACTTCATATAAAAATACTGTACTATGCAAAGATATTGGTAAATTATAAGTGTACTCTAATATTCAATGTTTTGTATTTTTTGCTGATTATTTTATATGCTATCTCTCCAATTAAGTTACAGGTTCTTGTAGATATGTCATTGCTCTTATTTTCCTTTTATAATTTTGCATAGTACATGTTATGTATTGGGTACTTCATATTTATTTAATATTTGATTCTTCCAGTACCTTCCCACAGAATATGCAGCAAATCTGGAGTCAAAATTGTGGGATTGACTAGAGCTAGGGTTGAGCTGCATAAATACTTGAGGACAGTTAAAAGGGGTTCGGAAGGTATCTCAGGAATTGTGACTATAAGTTGAGGAAATATGACTATTTTGTACAAAATCAGGGATTGGGAAAAAGAAATTTACCATGCTAAAATTCTCCTGTAGTCCTAATTTAGTACAGGCATAATTAATAATGTAAACAATAAGTGGAAAATTCAGAAGAGATTATTTTGAAAAGATCAGATGGTTTCTCAAAGTATTTCCTTATAGCTTCACATCAAAGTTCAATGAACCCGAAGGCTAGGTGAGTTTAAAAATTGATTTTTGATTTCATTAAAAATCAAACCCCAAACAAAAACAAACCTTCCAGGCTCGACCTACTAATTCCACAAAATGTGGCAGAAGCTGGCACATGATTTTCCAGCTAACAAGCACATGCCATGAATTGCTATGGCTCTTGTACACAGCAGCTGCAATGACTGATGAGGAAAGCATTCCTTTCTTATCAGACCAGAGACAACGGCAGATGTAATTACAGCATGCTGTCAGCTATCCCTGGGAATAAATTTCTACTTAGAGCTGTACAGAGAAGCCTCCTGTGTCAATTTGGGGACTTTTAAACAATTATACTTGGGGAAAATTGTTTTTGGAAGATACAAGAAATTACTATCCTTAAATGTAACCCATGGGGTCTGTGGCTCTTGCAGGATATTATCTCATTATTTTATGCTGTACTGAAAATAGCAGTCTCTTCTTTGCTCACCTTCATTCTATTTGACCTTAAACATTTAGATAAGTATATATTTTTCTTCATTAATAAAAATTGAAGAACAGACATAAACATTTTCAACTGGCTTGTAATATCTAATATCTATAGTATATTTATATATGTGTGATGTTTATTTATAGTATAACTTATAATTTATGTATATTTATGTAAAGGATATAAGGTAAAAATTCTCTGTTCATTGGACTGTCACTCCAGGGACCAAATCACTTTGTTTGTTTATGTGAATCTTATACTGGTGAATTATTTTAGTGGGCCAGAGGGTAGCATTACTTAATTGCATGCTTATAAATTCTGAAGTGTACCTAGATTCTCCTAGGCCATTGTCTCATGAGTGAAAAGAGCATCAGTGTATGTGCAGTTGAAAAACACACTGTGTTTTACACATATTGAATCAGAGATTCCTGTCATAATGAGCTCGGCACAAGTAGAAAGGAAACTTTCAAGGTTGACTGTCTCCAGGGAATGTTAGAAATGTACACTGGTTGTTTGTTATCCTCTGTTGTTTTATTGCTGAAGGAGGAATCTGATTCTCTGTACTTTTGAGATATCATCCCCTTCACCCTCCATTATCTAAAAAGTAATGTACTATATTCTAGTTGTTTTTAGTCTCAAGGTATTTGGGGACCAACAATGAAGAAGATATTTGTGAAATTTAATAACTTATTACTTATCACATAATAAGTTTTTCAAAATTGATCTGCTAGTTAACCATCTCTGTCTTTTGAGATATTAAAAAAATAGACAAACACAAAGACTACTACAACACAAATATAGCTTCATTTAGAATTACAACCGTTAATAACTTATAGTTTCTTCATAGATACACGTGTGTGTACACATGTGCATGCACACACACATTTGTCTCCAGGTACGGATAAAGTTTAGCTCAACTTACTCTCAATCTCATTCACCCTTTCCATCTTCACATATAAACGTTATCAGGAATTTTAGTATCTTTCCATTTTTATACTTTTCCATATATATCTATTAATATAACATATATGATGCAATTATACACATAAATGCTATACATATATACATAGATTCATACTTTATTTTTATGCATTTTGTTTTTACTAATTTATGTGAATAGATACTAGATTTAGTTCTGTCTTTTGATCTCTTTGTTCTTTTGAGATATCTGTCTCTGTCTCTTTCTGTCTCTCTCTGCTCTATCTCTTTTGTCTGTTTCTCTGTCTCTTTCTGTCTCTGTTGCCTTTTTGTCCTTGTCTGTCATCTGTTTCTGTATCTCTCTGTGTATTTTTGTTTCTTTGTCTCTATCATCTTCATCTCTCTTTCTCTCTCTGTCTCTATCTCTGTCATCTCTGTCTCTGCCTGTCTCTCCCTGTCATCTCTGTCTGTGTCTAGTAGATATAACCCTAGAAAAATCATTCATTCCTTCTTTTCAAATTTATTGGTTTTAATTTTTATTGTGTCTTACGTTTCTTTTTAAAGCTCAGAAGTAACTTCGTAATTATTTTAGTGGCTATGTTTGAAGTTAAATTATTCTGTTCTATGATAATTATTCATTAGGGAAGGAACATTTACAATATAAAGGCTCTCCAATTTTCAGTTTAAAAATTAAACTGTTGACACAGGTATACTTCCTTGGAGAAAGATGTAGTCATCATTACAAAGAGAATAGTGAAAATCTGGCTGCAGTATGATATGAATTGCTACGTATTGGGGGCAATATTATTTAAACTAATAAAGAAGAAACTCACAGTTGTTCATAGTAAAGTTTGGGGTGGCATATAATACTTTCCCAACTTCTTGTTTTCTCTCTGAACCATTCCCCCAAACAGATCTTATCTATCTTATTCGAGTTAACTTCAAGTTAAGTCAATCCTTTAACTTGGTTATCAGTTGGTGTGCCATGTCACATAATATAGCCAAACCCTTTCATAGGCATGCCATTAGATGCTACTTAATATGACAATGTATTTTTGCTAATACTGTCATGGCACTGTCTACCAGAGGGATCACTGAGCTGTCCTGGTCATGTGATAAGGTATGGCGCCTCTTTTACATCACCGGTAAGAGGCAGAGCACAGTGGCAAAAGGGTTGGCCTGCTTGCTCACACACAGTCCAGTGTACTAAATATTGCAGCAGCCTCCCAACTGTCAGCTGCACCTCCATACTTGCCCTTCCCTCCCCACTGTATATCTTTCAAAGACCAACGACTGACCTTTCGGAGGCCTAAATCAGATCATGTTAATTTCCTGTTCAAAACCCTCCAGTGACTTTTTTTCTGCAACCAGAAGAAAATCAAACTTCTCATCATGGCCTAAAATAATGGCCACTGTCTATCTCACTGACCTCAACCTTTCTGTGCTGCATCTTGTTCACTGTGTCTGCCACACTGGCCTTCTTTCTGTTCTTGACGCACGTCCAGCTCGTTCCCTTCTTGGCCTGGTTCTTGTTGTTCCTTCTGCACGGAACACTCTTTAGAACTACTCATGCCTGGTTTCCCAAATTAAATGTGACCTCTCCAGAGATGCCTTTCCTGTCCCTCTACCAAGGGCTCCTTATGGAACTCTAAGGAGCTCAGCACAACCTGTTTTCAGATGTAGGTTTGGCCTTTCAGAGCCCCCGGATGTGCAGAGTGAATGATGCCACCACTGTAAATGGATGAGTGAGGTCTACCCCTGGATCTTTGATTTATGTCTTAGCACTTTTCAGTACCTGAAATAGTCTTTTCTTGGTTTCCTTTCTTATATATAATTTGTCCTTCCACGCTAAAACATAAGCTCCCGAGGACAGGGTCTCCTGTGCCTTGTTCATTACTGTATTCCATACCTCTAGACTGTGCCTGGGAGGTTCCATAGACATTCATCTGCTATTTGGCTGAACAATCTGGTCTCCACTGCCCAGTTCACTCACTCTTCCAGAAAACTTTCTGTGTTTTCAATCCAAATATAAGTTCTCCCTTCTTTGAAACCTTATACGAACCCTGTAATGACATCATATTCTTCCTGTATTTTCATTATTTCTGTTAATTTCCTGCCTTCTGCAATAAAGAGTAAACTTCTTAAGAGCAAGGATAATATCATACTCATATTTATGTCCCCTACAACATGTAGCTCAATGCCTTCCTGACTTTGCTATTAGTACATATTTATTAAAGTAAAGAACTACTCATTTTCTATTAATTTAGTCTTTTAAAGTTTGAATTATGAAATTTTGAGCTATATGCCTTTATGTTAAAAGGTAATAACAATTTTTCCTTCCAAAAAACACAATTATTTCTGGCCTGGCCTCATACCTTGTGTTTTCTTTGCCCAGATGTGCTCCATTTCGGAATTGCAAACTGGCAGTTCACAGCCTAAACACAACTGGCAGATGTGTATTATTTGGCTCTTGCAATGTTTGAAAATTTTTGAATTAGAAGCTACCACTTAAAAGTTATATTTTATAAAATTTTTGGACTTCTAGCTTCCCTGAAAAATAGGACAATCTGGCAGCTCAGGATTCACATACCCTCATGACAACAAATGATGGAAATGCACATGTCTTTGGTCCATCCTAGTTTCTGAGGGTCTTGTCTCATTCATTTGTAGTACATGCTTGGGCTCCCTACATTTTGGAGTTTGAGTCCCCTGCTTTGTTCCATTCCTATAACATCTACGTAGTTTGAGTTAGTGACGATCTACTAATAATTTGGGCTATTACTCCAAAGTCTGAAGTCTTTCCACTGTCTACCATATTTGACTATGTGCAGAAGCATGTAAAGCTGTGAAAGGGAAAGGGAATTATATGACCCACAGAAGCTTCTGCTTGCTTAGGAGCAGTGAGACGAGGTGGATTTTGTATAGCAGTTAGAATGCTCAAGTTCTGTTATCACTTTTTCACAGCCTGATTTTGTGATCATTTCAACATTCTGGGCTGTTGTGCCCCCTCTACAAAGTAGGAATGATGTATGTTCATTCCAAAATTTTCTTCTGGCTTTTATCATCTATGCTGCTTTTTTTATTTTTGAAAAAATTTTACTACCTTTTCTTTATATGTTGACTTTAGTTATTAACCTTGGCATACATAGAGCTGCCAAGTCTCTGTTGCCTTGACATCGGTTCATAGGGCAGTGTCTTTTCTGCATTGTGCACACCTGTTTGATGCTTTCTAGGCACCCCATGGATGCTCAGAAGTGTTAATTAAATTGAATGCTATTATTCAAATAACTCCCCCAAAGATTACATCTGACAGAGTTGAGCTGTGTGATTACATTCCCCTTGACGTACACTTAGATTTCTAAATGAAAGGGGAAAGTTCATGGCAAAATGTATTTTGGCTTCCAAAAAATGGTGATGAATTATGCATGGCTCCCTCCCTGTGTAGTTGGCATATCTCAGAACATAGATCACTTGTTGGCCTGCACTCGGGGGGATTCTGGCCTTTTGCTGAACTTAACCTGTCTGAACTCCCCCTTGAAGCGTTTGTCATGTCCACCCTCTCCTTATGTGACTCTGCGTCAGACATGAGTGAGTGCTGTGCTTTCCAGCAGGTCTCTACAGAAGCAGAGAGCAGCTAAGTCACAGCACAGCAAGCACCAACCCTCCTTGCTTCTCCGGCAAGTGTTTCCTTAACAGGAATAAAAAATGAGACAGTCCATGCTGAGTGTGAAAGAAATCCAAGACAACCTAACACTTTTTAATTGTTGAGATGATCAGAGATGTTTTCTATCCAGTTGTCATTGTGAGGTGATGTGCACCCAAATATTTGACACCAAAAAAATGTAGGTCTGAGCCTATAGGATTAGGAGCAAGGATGAAGGATATTCGTTATGACCTGCAAATGGATGCTAGAAGTAATATTTTTTTTTTTCCCCACTGATGTGAGGCTTAGAAATTAGTGTTCACCTACTATTTACAGAACTCTTTTGTTAAAAGCTCTGGGACTTGTTTTCTCTGAGACAGATATTTGTAGCTATAATTAAGAAATCTGTTTAAATTGTGCTGATAATTATCTTAATTGGTATGAAATCTGATTGAATACTTACAGGAGTAAATTGCCCCAGCTGAGTTTTATAAGCAACACACTTTTCAGAAAGGGAAGCTGGAGGAGGTAAATAGGTTTTCAAAAATAAAGCCCATGCTACCTGTAAGTAGGTTACATTTAAAAGTGCTCTCTGTGTAACTGTTTATCTTAATTTGGGCAACTTGATTGCCTTGCAGTGTCTATGTCGAGGATTAAAATAAGGTCTAAAATAAAGAAAATGCAATTGAATTGAGCTTTGAGAGGTAAGGTCCTCACTCTGAAGGTCCAGACGCTAAAAGCTGTCTCAAGAGCCATGGGGCTAAGACGACGTCCGATGTAGGGATTTAGGTGTCGTTCCATCCAGATCTGCAAGGGACCAGTGGTTTTCCAGCTGTGTCAAAGGAACGTCTGCAGTGTATGTTAAAATGTATGTTCCCAGGCTTTTCTCTAGATTTAGTGAGTAGCATATATAGAAGAAGGCTTATCTCTATTTTTAAAACTTATTCCTTAGGTGACTCTTTTCAATTCACTTTAAATTTGAGATCATCACCATGTTAATTGGACCAAGCTGAGTGCACATTTCAAGCAGCAGAAAAGAAGGCAAACTGAAGGAAAACATATCTGAACCAAAATGGTAAAGTTGATTATTTTTCTTGGAGAGGAATAGAGAAGTAGGTAAAAATGGATGGCCTCAAATAATTTGTATTTGTCTTTGGAAGATGTCCTGACTCTGTTTTGGCAGCAGATTTACTGTCATAACTTAGTTTTGCTTAGGATAATAATAAATAGGTTTTCATTTCCAAAATACACACTTGAGAATGTGTGTGGGTGGAGACAAATAGCTCCACATTGTAAGGGAATGACAAGGGAAAGCCAGTTTGGGATTTAGTTTGCCAGGAAAAATCCACAAAGTGAGCAATACAAGTATATATAATGAATGGGGTAATTGTTTATAGGTTAAACACTGTCTACAACACATACCATTACCAAAAAAGCGTACCGTCTTACAGGTGGCTAATAGCAATGCGCCTGTTAGTGCGATTTCAATAGAATAAATGGAATATAATTAATAATTCCGTAAGGAAAAAGTATTTTTTCATGTGGAAGTCACTTTGTAATAATAAGCTCTGAATTGTATGCTATGTATATTGTAGTTGGCAAGCGGTACTATGAACATGATGGCAAATATGGATTTTTTTTTTCCAGAGTCTCACTCTATTTCCTGGGCTAGAGTGCTATGGTGTGAGCCTAGCTCACAGCAACCTCAAACTCCTGGGATCGAGCAATCCTTCTCCCTCAGCCTCCTGAGTAGCTGGGACTACAGGCATGCACCACCATGCTTAGCTATTTTTTTTAAAAAAATATATATATTTTTAGTTGTCCAGCTAATTTCTTTATATTTTTTTTTAGTAGAGATGGGGTCTTGCTCTTGCTCAGGCTGGTCTCGAACTCCTGAGCTCAAATGATCCACCTGCCTTGGCCTCCCAGAGTGCTAGGATTACAGGCATGAGCCACCACGCCTGGCTGAAATATGGATTTTTTTAATGACAATTACTTTTTAACTCTTTAGCTATGTTTCCCACCTCAAAGATTGCAATCGTCTAAACTATACACATTCATCAAAGAAAAACAAACAAACATTCAGGAATTTGGAAATGGAAAGGGTGATGATATTGGTTCCATTTTTCATCTATTAATATTATTAATTTTAATTTTGTATAGAGCATTACAATGTATATTTACACATACTACCTCATATTAGCCCAAATCCGTGAGGTGGGCAGGGATGATTTCATGACCTGAAGATACTCTTTATTCCTCTGAATGGATGAGGAGCTTGTGCCTTAGAGAGATTAAGTAGCTCCCAAAGGTAAAAAATGTCCTAGGATTCAAAGTCTTTTTATCCTAAAATCGGTGATCTCTGTAGCACTTAAAAAGACAATTGAGAGTTCTATTAACTCTCTAACTTGCTAATTAACTACAGAGATGTCATATGTTTCCCCTGTTTCATTTCTGGATGCTCCAGGCTGGAATATAATTTCTAGCCATGTGCTCATATAAAGACATTTCATTGAATAAAATGGTATATAAGAGGTGCAATTTGGCATTAATTATAAATGCATTTATAGAGATATTGAAAATATATCTGGAGCCTTGAGGTTCTGATGAAGGCAAAATAATAATATAGTTACAGCCTTTAGGTTTCCATGTCCAAGAGATTCAAGGGATTTCTAGATTGACTTGTTGCAAGATTACTTCTTAATATATCTCTTGTTCTATCTTATTCCCTTACATATCATGGGATTTTGAAAATTCATATACATAGTAGACTGGGAGGATCAATTCTAAAGATGAGAAAACTAAAACTCCAAATGGAGATGTCTATATGACTAATAAAATGGTCAAACCAAGGCTTGAAAGCAAGTCTTCTGATTCTCTGTCAAGGAACTTTAAGATAACATTTAGTCATTCTCCTTCTCCCCATTGACAAGCATCTTGTGGGCTCTAAGCATTTTCTGGACACGTTGAAGGCAAGGCACTGTAATATCTGGTCCTGCTCTGAAGGCACGTTACAGGCTGTTAGGGAAAACAGAACAGACCATTTCAGAGAGAGAGAGAGAGAGAGAGAGAGAGTGAGTTCTATTTGGCCTACTAACATTTAGGGAAAGAGACTTTTCTTTCCACTCTGGAAGAAAGGCTCTCCAATGTTTTATAGCTAATAGGAAAGAACCTAATGTCTCTTGATGCAACTGAGCTCCTGTAAAGTAGCTGGCAGTCTTCAGACTTGAGATTGTAACATACCTACATTACTGATCTCTCTATGCTGTTGCTTAGAAGGTCAGTGAGTCTCCCCTTCTGCCAATGCTATTCTTCTTCTGTGGACCCTTCTGTTTACTGTCATCTCAGAACAATAATCTGACATTTTCAGTAAGCCCAAATCAATTTTAATTCTTTTAAATTGTTAAAAATAAAGGTTCAGTGATGATGTGAGTATGTACAAAGCAACCGTAGCTTGGGGCTGTATCAGCTTTGAAAGTTAAACAGTTTAATATTTCATGCAGAGTAAAAGTCTATAAATAAAACCATAAAAGCACAAAGTAAACAGATTTATTTTTAATTTGTGTATATGACATCCTAGACATCTTATCAAGCTTTAGAATAGGCTGAGTGATTCTGTGGTTTGGGGTTAAATGTACATCTGTTTTCTCTCTCTGTTGAGAAGACAACTCATAAAAATTCATTTTCAACAGATGGTTGTAAATGAAGACAGAACTACCTTATTTGGATTAATACACATTCATGAAGAACATGTTACTTTTTGATGAAATGAAATCATTCCATAAATCCTATCAATAAAATAATCTGGAATTTCTTTAAAATGTACCAAAACATGAGTAACAAGCTGTTGGAACATAGCCCTTCATCTCCTATTCCTGTCCCTGGGCCCCTCGTTTCCCACATTTTATCACTGATAGCTTTATAGTGGAGACAGGGTTTTATCCAAAGAGAGTTAAGTATAGATCTGTTTCCTTGAGGCTGGAAAAAGGAATCATGCTACGGATATTTTCAGGTATCCAACAGCTAACATCCAAATGTAAATTCTAAATCTTTGCTCAAGAACTCTTTTTGGAAACGCTGTTCTTTTCGTAGGATTTAAGGAATAAAACTTTTACATTTTTTTCCCCTTATTCTTCTAATGTTTAAACCTCGGCTCATGCCCTAGGTCTGAAAAAGGAAAGACCATTGGGCTTGAGTCAGGAGCTTTTGTTTCTGGCTCTGTCTCTCTCTCACAGTATGTGTGACATTGGGCAGGAGACTATTGTGTGGAAACTTGTTCTGCTGTCTTTCAAATGAGGGGCCTGACTGGTCTCTGCCATTACAGCCTTGATATTCTAGGATTGTGTATGGGATTATAGCTGAGAGGGTGGGGCAAGAGGCTTTCTTGTGTTATTACTTTCTTTATACTGCTATAACTTATTATTGCTTCTTTCTTCCTTATAGCTATTTTTAGTGAGAGCTGGTGAGACTATCACATGCACTGAATCTTGTGTATGATCCATTGGAGCTTTAGCAGAAATCATGTGTTTCATTTTATTTCCTGAACAAGATTCTTTCGTGGAGTATAAGAGAAGCATCTGATGAAATCACTTATGTATGCACATGACTTTGAGATTGAAATGACCATGTAGAAGTTTATGTGTTTTCCTCATCTACTCTACCTCCTTCCAGTTAGTCACTGATAACAAAGACACAGACTAATGTGAATCAGCTTTGTAAATAGCACAAATTATTTACTTGCCCCAATTCAATAGGGGTTTCCAAAATTGTATTTATCATTGTTAAAAGTATGCATATTGTGATTTAAAAGAATCTATCCGTAGAAAACCATCATCTCATAGTTCTTATTAAATCCATTGAGGGATGTTAAGCGATAATGCCTTAGAAATTCCTTTAAACATCTTGGATAAAAAGAACCAAATCTGAAATACTGGGATGACAGTCAAAAACAGAACCTGTTGCTTCCATTAAAAAAAACAGCACCTGTCATAGTGATGAGAACCCTTGTGATTGGTGATTCCATATGATCTGTAGACCAGTTTCGTCTATATTTACAGGTGGGAAAGGGGGTGTGACTAACTGAAGCCTAAATGATTTAAAATAGAAAAATTCACCCAGTGTGAGAGGAGCAATTTGGAGAGCTAACAGGATGGAAAAATGAGATTTTAAAGCAACATCACTAGGCATGAAAATAGTTTGCTACCCAGATTGCTAACATGAATAATTCTCAGCTTGATTTGGGTACAGTTTAGGTAAACTTTCTTACAGTTCTTATGGGTATCATGGGAAAAGGAAAGTAACTTTAGTAGGCTTTCCTAAGAACTTCTTTATCATAAGAGACTATACTAACAGTATCCTTTTCCCTGAAATTTGACTTGTTCTTCCTTCTCTTCCCTCGTGGATATCAGGACTGTAGCTAAAACAGTTGTAAAGTCCTGCCCAAACATAAATGCCCCTGTATTCCCTATTTCTGAGAGTTAACTATTGCATTGTGAGAAATCTAATACTGATGATCTTGATTGGTAATTTACATAGAACATTTTTCTAATATGTGTTTAAAGGATTATACTAGGCAATGGGGATATGAATGTGCCCCCTCTCCCCGGATCTCAACTCCTCAACTCCAAACCAAGTGGCTGCTTGACTTACAGTATTGTTTAGGAGTGACACTTCTTCCCATTCCTGTGTTTCCTTCCATATAAGAGGACAGAGTATGACATTTCTAAGTTCTCTCTGCCCCTGTGCTCACTTATTCCTGGGGGAACTGAGCCCTTCTTCAATTGGTGAGTTAGGCTAGAATAAACTGGACATGCTTGGATCTACTCCTTTCTTTATTCCTCTTGGGAACCAGCTGCCTACAGGCAGTGAATGCTCAACTCTTCCCACGGAAGGCTCTACCCCTCATCAGTTGGGTGTGGAAGGGGACCCTGTCCTGTCCAGCAGTGCCTGTGACTAGGTGCATTGGCCTGTCTAATGTGGGTTCACTATTAGGACACAACACACTCTCTCCTACTGATATAAACCACACCCATCTACTCGGCTATTTTAGTAATAAACAACATTTTGGGTCCTCATCTGCTTATTTTTATTTCTCAACTCCATATTCAAGTGAGGACAGGGGTATTTTAACTAGTCCCTATCAAAAACTAGAAGTATATACATAGATTCTGATCATGTTAATCTTTTGTTTCCCAGGCTAATGTTTTATTAGAGAATAAATAAGCACCAGGATTTGGAAAGTTAAAGAGGCTGTTGAATTAGGCTTACATTTACGTTCTTAATTAGAAGAACACATTTTTAACACCCTCATTGGAAGTGTTAACTTCACCTTTTAAAGACAAACAACCATTTATTTAAACAATTTAGTTGTAAACAGAATAGTTCTTACTAACAAGTTTCAAATGTGCTATTCCCTGTTAGATGTTTGTGACTGTGGTTTAGCTTTAATCTACAAGAAAGTGTGTAAAACATATACAGAGACCCAGTTGTCAATACTGAACTGAGAGCTTTTTCTCTCACAGTTTCCAAACAGATAATCTGCCATTGAAAATAGGAGACAGGAATGAGATATTTCACTAAAATTTAGATTCTTCCATATCAAAATCCATTTAATGAATGCTAGAGTGGAAAGGAAGAGAGATGTTTGAGAATCATGCAGGGATGCATGTATATTCTCACTTTGATTCCATACAAGTATGAATTTTTAAAAATATACTTTTAGGTATTTACATATGTTAAGGGACGGTATATGTTGAGGAGGTTAACATGCCATTCTGTTCTGGCAGGACTTTTGAACGCCTGATTTGTACAGTTTTGACTTTATTCCTCACCATTTCCCAAGAGTGTATGGGATAGAGATTCAGAATTCTTCTGTCCATTTAGGCAGGAGGAAATTTCTGACACTCTACACTCTGAAAGTGTTTACTTTGAAGTTTCTGTCCTTTCATGTTGGATGCCACATTGCAAGCATCAATAGGATTGCAAAACCTTAGCAAAACACCTAGATTTTCTGTTTTTTTTTCTATAAGCAATAACTTGTTAACACTTTATAGCTCAAATACAGTCAAATAAGAATATTCTGGCCAGGCGTGGCGGCTCATGCCTATAATCCTAGCACTCTGGGAGGCCAAGGTGGGAGGATCGCTCAAGGTCAGAAGTTCGAAACCAGCCTGAACAAGAGCGAGACCCCGTCTCTACTAAAAATAGAAAGGAATTAATTGGCCAACTAAAAATATATAGAAAAAATTAGCCGGGCATGGTGGTGCGTGCCTGTAGTCTCAGCTACTTGCGAGGCTGAGGCAGAAGGATCGCTTGAGCCCAGGAATTTGAGGTTGCTGTGAACTAGGCTGATTCCATGGCACCCTAGCCTGGGCAACATAGTGAGACTCTGTCTTGAAAAAAAAAAAAAGAATATTCCTTAATCTTTTACTCTAGGGTTCTCACAACTCTTAGGGAAGCACATATGAAAAACCAGTGTTCTCATAGGCAGAACTGAACCCTGTGAACTCAGAGCATCTGCAATACTTCACGGACACTGATGGAGTTTTGAAGATAGATTCTCATACTCTTGATAGGTCAGCTAATAGTTAGCATTGTCCCTGGGTAATCACCCTTTTTCTAAAAGATACATACTTTATGTGCTAAGAAAATGTATTTATTGTAGTCATATATGTTGTACACATGCCCAGCCTCATATACCATTCAAATTAAAGCAAAGCAAAAGATCACAGATTTCTGAAAGCATCTGGAAGATCATTAAGTTAGATACCTCATTTTATATTTGGGAAAAAATGAGAAATATGCTATATGACTTGCCCATATTTGTTGGTCGCCAATTCAGGATTAGAAACTTAGAGTTCTGAATGAATCCTATGTGCTTTTCATTACATCACATTTAACATTTCTCTCTCTCTCTTTTTTTTTTTTTTTGTCATTCTTACATTGGCCCACTAAGCACACATTTAATATTGATAGAAAGGAAAGCTTATTTAGGCATGGTTTGGGCCCAGGATAAGAGGTTCTTCCCAAAGGTTTTATTTATTGCTTATCTTAGTCTGCTTTTGCAGCTATAATGGAATACCTGAGGGTAGGTAATTTATAAATAACAGAAATTTATTTCTTACAGTTTTAGAGGCTGAGAAGTCTAAGATTAAGGGTCTGGCATCTGGTAAGGGCCTTCTTGCTGCATTATTACCATAGCAGAAGAACAGAGAGCAGGCAAGAGAGAGAGAGAGAAAAAGGAGACTGAATTTGTTCTTTTATAAAGAATCTACTCCTGCTATAACAGCATTAATTCAGTCGTGAAGGTAGAGCCCTTGTGGCCTAATCATCTCTCACTGGGCTCCGCCTCCCAACACTGATGCATTGGGGAGTAAGTGTCCAACACATGGTTTTTGGGGAACACATTCGAACCATAGTATTGCCTTTTATACTTAACTGGAGACAGCACTGGGCAAAACTGAATGGTGAATATACAGTGTTTACCTTGTAGGAAAGGAAGAAATCTCTCTCCTCACCCAGTGCAAGGTTCACGGCTGAAGCCCCTATAACAAAAGACAGATTAACAAGAAAAGGCATACGAGTTCATTTAATATAAGATTTACCTGACACCAGGAGCCTACAAAAGAAATAAAGACCCAAAGAAACAGGTAAACTTGAATATTGTTATGCTAGGTTTGATGTAGAAGTAGATAGTCCTGGAGAAGTATGATAGGACAAAGACTGTCATTTCCTCTGAGTTTAAGGAGGGCACTTCTTGCATGAGGTCTTATAATTTGCTTCAAGAGAGAAGAGGTGAGGGGAAGGTGAGAGTAACCTTCCTGCTTCTGCTGTTTTCTCAAATGCCAAGGTGCCACATCTTCAGGTAGCATGTCCTAAACCCCATTTTTCTATTGAAAACATTGAAATAGACAATGCTTTTCTTGGTACTTCTCTTACCTTTGTGTCCCTCCCTAACACATTATTTTGTGCACAGGATTTCTGTGCTTAAGCATGCAAGTAGTGGGACAGACTCTCTGGATTATTCTCCTGGCTCTGCCACTGATAAGTCATGTAAGCTGGGGTAAGTTGCTTAGCCTCTTGAAACCTCAGTTTTCTCATTTAACACATGAAGATGACAATTGTAGCACAGTCAGGATTAAATGAGCAAATTCACAGTGATCTGTCAAAGAGGATACCGTTATAATTTTGAATTTATCAATTTTTCATTTTGTGGGACTTTTTAGCATCCCTGGGCCACATTTGCTGAATGCCAGTAGTGACTCCAGCCTTTATTATGACTCAAAATGCTTCCATAAATTCCAAAATGGACTTTCTTGAGAACCACCAAACTAATATGTATATACTTCTTAGCATAGTTCTTGGTACATATTAAATAGCTACTCTAAGATATTATCATGTATCATCATCATCTTCTTCATCATCCCAGAAATTGCCTGAAGAAAATGTTTGGGATCTTTCCAGAGTCTCAGCATCTTCTCCAAGTTTGAACTTGTGTTGTGAACTTCTGCAAGTTTCTCTTGTACTACGAGAACCGTTTCAAGATGGTAAGATTGGCTTCAATAAGCTTTGGGGGCCCATTTAAGCCTGCTACCCAAAGAGTTTGCTTTGTTTAGTGGTTGGATTGGATGGTCTAGCATCCTGATTCTAGGTCCATCCATTGGCCACAGTGGGAACCTGTAAGTATTCTAAACTTGCTGAGGAGATCATGGGGAAGTCTGGCCCACATGCTTGTCTTATTCCCTTTTAAACCAATCTCTGTCATCTAGGACAGCTCAGCCCTTTATCTCAGCCATTTAGTTTGACCAACCCCATTCTAGCTATGCCCCCCTACCCCCAGCTACACTGCTGCTCTGTCTCCCCTCCCCAGCATCAAACTACCATGTGGGTTAATGCAACGGGCAGGACCTGATGGCTGTGTTGCCCAATCTGAGCTTTTGGAGATGATGCTTGTCTTGCCTCACCAAAAATGCCAAGATATGCTCAAATTGGATTATAGGCCCACATTCTTCTTTGACCTCGAGTTCAGTTGGTCAGCTACTCTCTCTGAGGCTGTGGCTTCTTAGCTTTTTTTCTCCCCGTGGGGGCTCTCTGCCTAACCTGTTAAGCAACCAGACCCATGGCTTTACCCTCCTTGATCCTGATTCTCACATGGTGGCCTTATGCTTTTGCTAGAGAAGATGTCAGTCAATTCTACCTCTTGTCAACAGTGTGATGAAAAGGCTGAAGAGTCAGGAGTAGAAACTATTGACTAAAATAATTTAAGTTATTCTACTCATCCTTAATTGATTTGAAGTCTACTTCAAAGAGAGTTAATAAGCTTTGGATCCCAGGGTGTAGAAAAAATGTGAACACATCTGAGAGCTGCCACCAGTGAAGTTTTGATAGCAAGATTGCTTTTGACAGCTCAATATTGGAAAGAGATAATAATTAAAATGACAGGCTAATGGGAAGCCAGATCCTACCTGGGGGTATAAAGTTGTGTCAAACATGGATAACTATTTTTCTATTCTCTTTTTGCTATAATTCATTTAGCAATGAGCTCAAACAGAATGGTAAAAACTGACTTTACCAATGAACTTCAACAATAATCATTACTATTAGTAACACTTCTTTTTCTTTTTGTTTCTCCTTCTCTCCCCCTCCATTATAAAGCAGTATAGCATAGTAGTGAAGAATTGGGCTTTAGACTTGGATGGACCTGAGTTTAAAGAGAATTTCAGCAAATACAAGCTGTGTGACTTTAGGAAAATCACTTCACCTCTCTGAGCCTTAGTTTATTTGTCAGATAAGGACAATAATACCTACTTGATGGGGTGATTGAGATGGTTAAATGAAATAATGTATGTAAAGTGCTAAGTAGAATGCTTTCTTCAGAGTGGATGCTCAAAAATAAAAGATAACCATTACTGTCTAGGTAAAGCCTTGACATTTACAAAAGCTATTCTAATGTTTTATGAAACCTCTATGAAAAATGAAGTGGTGGTCCTCCTGCCTTAGACTATGCCTGAGTCATCTCTCTCTCCCCTTTCCTTTTGTCTGCTCCACACTCCAAATAAATTTGGAAATTTTCCATAAGCAAGTTATCCAGGATAGGCAGGGTAAGTCAGTGAAAGCAACAGTGAAATACAAGATTGAGAACGTCCATTTATGATCCTGAAATGCAATGAAACAATGCCACTCGGAAGGAATATATTGATAAGACACACCAGCAAGTACTGCCATCAAGCCAGCACACGCTTCTATTACAAGACCAGTTAAGATTTTTCTCACACGCTCACTTGATTTTGGTGATCAGACTCAAAGCTCATCAAAATAAAATGTATGTGACATTTAATCATTGTCAGTATTTCCTTTAATGCGCAAAGGGAGTAGGAAAAATATATATAGAATCAGAAGTTGCTCATGATGTGTTCCAAGAACTCCGTGATGGTAAAGATTGTGCCTGTGTTTGTCTTGTTTTCCCTGCTTAGCATTGGGACTAGTACATAGCAGGTATTAAAAAAATTAAAAAGTGAATGAATCACTTACTCTGTGTATAATTAATATTAAGTATTGGTCTATAATTATGCATTTATGAAGTAGTTGGTGAAAAATCTAAAGATGACATTCAGCTAAAGGTTACTGTCAGATTTGTCTAATAAGACTCTTTTTATGTGAACCAATTAAACTTAGGTCATTGCTCTGCCTTAAGGAGCAGCATTCAGTCATAATCAATTTGTGTGACTCTTTTCCAAAGAATATTTTATTTTTAATGAAAAAGTGGTATTTTTTTAGACTTGTTTCATTAACATTTTAGCTGTGTTATTTAAAACATTGATGTATAGTGAAATTAAGGTTGTGCTTTTAGGGGATTAAAAAATACCAAAATGTTACATTATATATAAAGGACAAGGAGATTTAAATTAGTGATAAGCCAGTCTAAATTGGATTTTCTTGAAATCCTTAATGACGATTGTGCAAAGGACTAATCGTAAATATATTTTTTAAAAGTTTCAGCATCTATTACAATTTATGTGAAATTAATTTCTTTGGGTGGTCTTATTGAAGGCTTTTATTAAAAATTTAAAAGAATGGTTAAATACTAAGATTTTGTAACAAAGTAAATGAGGTTGATTTTTTTCTTTTAACAAACAGACTGGAACATATAATGCATATTTAATGAGCAGACTGAAGCATTTAATGTATATTTCCTTCAAAGTGGTCATTTATTCCAGGGATATAGTCACCTTTAGACTTTATGTTTGGAATTTGCCTTTAGAAATAGGAAAATAAAAAGAAACCATTATAACTATTTTATGATTATGCCTCACTCTTGAACTTACACAACTTAGTCACTTACGCCATGTGCCATATGCCATACTTGGCTGCAAATGATGTTTGGTTGTTTATAAAAATAAAATACACGTTTAAACAAAGAAAATTTGCTGTTATTTAGTACATTAAAATAAGAGTAGAAGGCTTTGATTATTCTAAAAGAATTCTAACATTTTAAGAGATGATAGCATCACTGGAAAAAAAAAGCCTAGCCTCTTAAAATGACCACTACATTGAAGAAGAACACATTTGGAGGTATGTGTACTGTCTTTTAAAGAATAACTAGCCTCATTGTTTTAAAGTTCTAGCAGAGGAGCACAGTTAAAGGTAAAATCCTTCCTTATCAACCAATCAACCTTGGGATAAATACTTATAAAAGGGGCGAAACAAAACTCCTCCTTAGTCAACCACTCTATGCAATCAGTATGGGCAGTCAAGTAAGTGATCATTGACAAATTAACTTCAGAAAGACTGCATAATTATCATGGCTTGTATATTCAAAATTTGATTTTCCCTGTCAAATTTAGAGTAGCTATGTTGGATCAGCATCATTAAATGGAATAGCCTCCAAACTTTATTGGAAACAAGAAGGAGAAAATGTTGTATGGTTATTTCCACGTAAGATTTACTCATTGAAAAACTAGGGATGGGAGATGTTAATCATCTTAATAGACACACCCATCTCAGATTTATTTTGGTGCAGTTGAGGTACCATGGTGTCATCTAATTTTATTCCAAATAGATTGTAACTTCTGGATGAGTTTGTCTGCTCACACACTCATATGCTGATTCTCCTAAACCCAAAGAGACACTTTCGCCTGCATGTCCTGTAGGTGCCTCATGCTTACCCTGTTATTATTCAAAGTCATCATGTTCTCCTTCCTGCTTGCCACCCACGCCCCCACGGTGTTCCCCTAACTTGATTACTGTGGCCAGCCACATCTCAGGAACTAGAAATCACAGGTTTTTTCTTAAGCCCTACCTCTTCCATGCCCAATCCTATCCAATTTGTCACCACCTCTAAAAGTTTCCTAGAACCTGTCACTTGCTCTTCATCCCACTGTTCCTGCTTTAGTTTGCCTCATTACCTTTTACCTGGACTGTGGACACTGCAGGCTTTTGGCTTCTAGTCAATCCTCCACATTGATGACTGAATTCTCTAAGAAACAGATCTCTGATGTCACTCCCTACAAATATATATATATATATATACACACACACACCACCTCTAGCTTCCTTTGTTTATAGAAGAAAAACCAATATGCTTCACCTGGTGAGCAAAGACCTTTTCTCCTTAGTCATAACCTAACACTTCTTCCCACACAACCCCCCTAAATTTTAGTTTCATTTAATTTCCTCCAATGTGCTGTCTTGGTTCCCAAGCCCTCTTCCTCACACAGGCTGTCCCCACTCCCCAGAGCATCCTTCACCCCCGACTCACCGTGCTGGCTTTCCCTGTAACAACAACTCCAAAGGTAAACTTGACTGGCTTCACCCAAGCAGGTGGCTCCTCCCTGTTCTCTGCTTTTATGGACCTTCCTACGTTGCGATATAATTATCTATTTAATTATAATTTATTCATCCAATATGCATCTTTTTTACTAGACTGTGGAGACTAGAGGGCTTCCATGTATCTTACTGATCTGTGTAGCTATAGGGTCCCTGACACAGAGGCTCAAAAAATGATTGTTGAATGAAAAAAAATGAAGAAATAATAGCTAACACTTACATAGTTTATTATAAGCCAGGCACCATTCTAGGCTATTTATATTAACTCATGCAAATTTTACCACAGTGCTATCATGTAGGTAAAATCATCTTCATGTTACAGCTGAGGAGACATTAAAGTACAGAGAGGTTAATAAACTTGCTTGAGGTGCACAGTTAGTGTCAGAGCACTTTACTGAACCCAGGCAGTGTGGCTTCAGGCAAGAGGTTTCTTAATGACTGTGTCTTACCACTACTCAGTGTAGCCCAATAATAAACCCCAAATCAATTAGTATTTGTGAAGTCCTTGCTTTTAGGGAAAAAAGGGCAATGACAATGAAGTTAAATAGTTTGAGATTTTTATATCAAAAGGCAATTTCTAACTTATGTCAGAGAATAGGAAACAAAACTATTTGTCTACTATGACCACAACATATAATATTAAATGAGATGTACATAAAAATGATAAAAATGACACTGTCAGTTCCACAAATATTTATTGTAGACATCTTAGTGTGCTTCAACTGACTTCCAACCGGCAGTATCTGCATCTGTTTCTGAGACTTCTGGCATTTTCTGGAATCGTGGGAAGCCATGTTACCTGTTCACATGCCAAGACTGGAAAAGCCAAGGGATTACACCCTTTGGGAGCAGTTCTCCATGAAAGGCTCTTCAGAGTGGTGTGTAAATATACCAGCTCTCTTGCTCTTTGAAGGGGATAATTCTGAGATATGTGTTTTACAAGATTTCCAGTTTCTCTGAGAGATTAAGCCTCAGTTGCTCACTGTGGTAGATGTCTTAGTAATATTTCTTTATTTTCTGTCTTCCCTTCCCCACATCTTTTTTCTCTTATGTTTTTAAAATATTTCCCTTGTATTCCCTATATATCCCCTGTGTATTACAAATAAGCTATTTTCCTTGGGAAACTTTCTTCAGGATCTGCTTCTGGGAGAACTCAACTAAGGCAATGATGTTTAAAATTATCACCTTGGTGGCAAAATGTTGACTAAACAAAGTTTATTTCTAAATCAGAAAAATTAAGTAAGAGATGTGGCAAAAATGAATAGAATTCTAAAGTTAGCATCAAAGCACGCTAATCTGAATATTGGCTCCATGGTGGCCATATGACTCTATAATTTAACCCTGAACCTCAGTTTCTTCAACTGGCTCACTGAGATTATCTTAGGATTTAATGAAATAACATTTGCAAAACTGTCCAGTCAGTTTTAAATGGTACACTTCACTTCTGGGAATAAAAAAATGGCAACAAAAATTTATTCGTGCTATTTAATCCAATAATAACTCTTCATCAATTGTTCATTTAACAAAAAATTATGAAGTACATGCCATAGAACAGATATTAAGCTTGGCATACGAGGTATGACAGTGAACAATAGGTACAGCTTATACCTTATATTCTAGAGGAACTATAATTCAAGAAATCTAAAATGTTAAACGAAACTTCATGGCAGCATTAACAAAATAAATGAAACAATAAATATCTAACAATAGGGAAATCGTTCATCTATTGAGTGTAATACAGACATGGAAAGAAGACTATGTAATAATCTGGAAAAGCTTATAATGTGAAATAAAAGTTAGGGTAAAAATTGTATGTGTACCATAACTATAAACATATAAAGACAGAAATACATTTATAGAAGAATGAAATAAAACTGATGAAAATAAAATGGTGGTTAAGATAATGTGACAACAGTAGGAATGACTTTTATTCCTTTATTGTCAATGTTTTAAAAAATTTGTTTAGATTCCATTTAGAGAGGAAAAAATTCTGTACCAACACATTAAGAGTAGTTATTTGAGGTGAATGGGATTAGCAAGGACTTTACTTTCTATTTTATATATTTCAGTATTAGGGGAAGCTTGGAATCAGAAAAAAAAATGAGCAGTAGAAGTTAACAGAGTTATCACTGAATATAAACCTTTCTTTATCAGTTTAGATTTTTTAAAAAATTTTCCACAGAGGTAATGGATTGCTTTTGAAATCAGAAGAAAAAGTGTATTTAGTTTGCAACGGTCTGTTCACAGTGCCTGGCAGACAATAAATCTGCAAATGTCTGGGAGACCCAGAGTTCTCCAGCTCTGTAAGGTCTATCTTGCGGCACACAGCCCAAAGAAACTCTTCCAAGACTAGATGCACTGGGCTTGGATCCAAGCACACCATCATGTTTCCTGCTTCTCCCCCAATATCTTCCTGCTGAGGTCCAGTATTATGCTGGTCTTTCTAACTGGAGCAGCACCTTAAACTAATCATAGGCACTGTAGGATCAAATTGAAACGCTCTAAATGACTCAGATCCCTTTTCCTAATCATAATTTATACTTTGGAACAGAGCATGCAATGACTAGAGTTTGACTTACTTTTCCCAGAATATTACTTTTGGCTTTGCTCTTGTTCACAAGCAGCTCTCTCTGTCCCCTCTGGCTGTGACACTGGCAAAAACAGGGAGAGATTCCACTCCCCACTTTCAGACCACCAAGGCCCCTCTCATGCCCTCTCCTCCCTTGACCCTAACTCCAAGTTTTTAAGATGCTTACTTACAAAATTGCTTGTACTAAGTAACAAATAATTTCCCCTCTTATTAAAGATAAAAATTAACTTCCAGTCAGAGCTTTAGGCAAACATGCAGTAAAGTTCCAACTGAAGGCAAGTATTTTTGATTCTATGGTTATCCTGGGCAATTTTTTGTAGGTAAATGCTGATTTCCATTAGGATTTCAACAATATTAAAAGTAACTGTTGCATTCCCATTACTCTGTCCCCCGATGCCTGAGGCTCACAAACAGGAAAAATTTTGCCCAGAGACAACCCTCATTCAAGAGGCTATGGTCTAGCCAAATACTTTTTTCTCTAGTTGTAACCACTTCAATAATATGCAACAATAAACAACAAATACAAAAGTATTAAAATGCTTGAGTTTTCTTTTTTGCTTTTGAAATTAGAAATTTCCATGTTTGGAAATGTACAGAGATATTTTATCCATCTCCATCATTAGGCAGCAGCTTAGCTTGCTTGATTTTAAATGTGAGTGATTTTTATGAATCTCTGCTTAATAACTAAGGAAAAGAAATTTGGCAAATTTTGCCTCTTGCTTTATCTATGAGCCCAATAGTTTTATCATGTCTCACTTAGAGGTCATTCTGTCCAACTCCTGCACTTCTCCACTGAAGAAGCTGTTATGGAACTTGCCCACGTAGAATTACCAGATTTAGCAAATAAAAATACAGGATGCCCACTTAAATTTAAATTTCAGATAACCAGTAAATCGTTTTTGAAAATATAAGTATGTCCCATGCAATATTTAGGACATACTTATACTAAAACATGTTGATTTCAAATTCAAATTTAATTGGTGTCCTATATTTTATACGGCAATCCTATACCCAAGGTCATGCAACCAGTCAGTAACAGTCTGCACTAGAACCGGGTATCTGGTTCCAAGGCCAGTTTTCCTCCCACATGACCCTGCGCTACTGATGAAAGTGGTACATTAGAAACACATCTTGTGGTTGTGCATGTTTGAAGTTTTAATGTAGTAACCATTACTGAATGGCTTTTGAAAGGAGCTCATGGTTCATTAAAGGATGAAACTGATGTTCTTTGACACAATCAATAGATCTCATTCTGCAAATGAGAGTCCAGTCTGAGAGCGTTAATGGAAGGCAGCTGTGGATGCTGATGTTCCTATAATAGCGAGCGGGACTAAATGATGTTAGTTTCTGACTTGACTGCATTAATATAATGATTTTAAGTATGCAGATGTAGTATAAAAGGAGATGATTTGTGGGGGGAAATTTGAATCAATTTAAAGGAGCTTTTATATTTATATATTTAACATATGCAGATCCCTAGGCATTAAATAATTATGTGAAATACATAAATATGCACAGTAGGTATTAAGGAACTCTTTGCTAACTGGTACTAAGAGACCTTATGCCTGTGTGTGGTTGTTCTCTAATTAGAATGAGTATTTCTTTGCTGGTGTTCTTGAACTTAGAATATCTGTGTGGCTTTAATTGTTTAAGTATACTTACATGGATGATTTACATAATCTCTTGTTGACAATGAGCTTATGAAGAGTATGGCTTTTTGAGGATAGTAAATACAATCATAGAATAGAGACTAGTGGAGGTTAAAAAAAAAAAGGAAAGCCCAGTGATGGTATGGAGTTTGAATGAATGAAACTCAGATTTTGAGCCTTTGCTCAGTCTACCACATTTATTCCAGTGCATCCCAAGACCTATAAATGTTTTATATTTTATGAGTTAAAAAAAAAAAGATTGTTATTTCCCTGATGTTCCACCGGTAAACATTCAATAATTTTGTCTTTTCTGGGGACAAATAACCAAGTAAAATATAAGCAGTAACTTGGAACTTAATTAAATGTCGAGAATATCTTTTTATGGTGAAAGACTGTATTTATACTTCTTTTGTAATCAAATAGGCTAAGATCACAGTATTGATTATATTAATATCTATTTGTGATGATCTTAAGGAAAATTCACAGCTGTTACAGTAAAATAATTTCTAATGCATGAATGGGCAATGCTGTACTTTTAACAAAATATTTTCACTTATCTCTTCAAATCTCCAAAACAACCCTGAAAACAGGCTTAAAGAAAAAAAATAATGTGCCTAAAGTCACACTGATAGAATGTGGCCCAGCCTGGTTTCAACATACTTTCTGACTTTAAATCCAAGTCTTTCCACTCCACCACACTGCCTTTAGAGTTATGATACTGTTCCATTAAAGACTTGTATTTATCTTGCAAAAGTAGAGCCAGTATTGTAATGAAACCAGGATTTATTTATCAGACACTCTAGAGACTTGTTTTCTGGAATTTAGCATTTGGAACCTCTTGACTTGAAAATGACTATTTAGAAATACTAAAGGAGGAATGGAAATTCACTTTTTCCATTTAGAATTTTCATGGCTGATCTCATCTCCATTCAGAGCGGTGCATCACTCTGAATATTTTATTAGAGTTCTGTTGCAGCTGAGTTAAAGTTGTGCCTGCTCCACTGCCCTGAGCCAGTCCATGGGATATGCCCCTGATTTTTTGTTGATTGGCTGCCTGACCCAAGGCTTTCAGGGCAGATGTGAGGAGTGCTAATGCAGCTGACAGAAAGTGCAGAATATCCTGGGGGTCTAGAAATGAACCAGAAATTAAAAGGATATGAAATCCAATCTCTGAAGAAAATAAAAGCTACAGAAGAATCCTTGAATTATCTGTGTCAATGTTTGACTTTGCTGATGTGGATAATGGAGAATGGGGTGTATTTTTTTTTATCTTTAGTGGTAGTGCGATATATTATAAATCAATCATGCTGAGTTTATCCTCCACTCTGAAATAACCATTAGATTTATAATAAAGGCCCTCAGCCATAGTAATCGATTTCCCCCTTTAGCATAATGCGCCGAGGAATTCTGGGCATTTGAGTATCAGATTTATTTGAATCAAATGCTTTAATATAGTTGTACAGCCTTTTGTATTCATGTACCTCTGATGAGTGCAAATGCCCATGTGAAGGTTGAAATTACAGAAGAAGAATATGACTCCAATTTTTCTTTCCTAATTCATTTCTTCATCAACACACTCCCAGTTCTCCCTCCTGCCACACATATGCACGGACATCTCGATACCATTACTTGTTACTATCTCCTGAGGAGTTTGGGGACCATGATCTTAGTGGTATACAAAAACCAGTCTTACCAGTCCTTATTATTTGTCTCTTTTCTTTTAATTTTTTTCATATTGTCTTCTAGTTATGTTTGTCTTCTGGATTCACATTACAGCCTTGAAGTGTCTCTTGTGGACTATCTTTGGGTCTTTGTTATATTCTGAGCTTTCTGTATGAAACTTTGCTACCTTCTTGATCTACTTTCTTTATCTTATGGAAAACTGTTTTTCCTAGGACTGTGGTAGTTTTGTATAAGAGATACTTTTTGAATGTAGTCTAAGATATTTCTACTTGATCAAAGGACTGATGGGGAAGTTGAAGTTCCTTTGACCACTGCAACAGTAGCATTTGCTGAGTATTAATTATGTGCACATGCCATACTCTGTGTTCACTACTCATTTAATGATTACAACTGCTGTAAGAGTTAAGTATGCATAGTGTCATTTATGGACGAGGGGAGTAAGGCCTTTATAGCCATAAAATGACTTACCCAAAGTGAACATAGAGGGCGAAGGGAGAGCCAGGCTTTGGATCCATGTTCCTCTGACTCCAAACATCATGATCTTCACTGCTGTGTTGCAGTGCCTCTTCTTTTGTCTCTTGCTGAGTATTAGATTCTATGCAGGTAGGGACCCTGCCTTCAAACAACCATAAAGACTATGTCCCTGGTATAATTAAAAAATGGCATTCTATTTATATGTAAAAGACAGCTATTTCTTTCTCTATCTTTCCTGTGTATGTGATAGTGTATGCAGTGAGAGAGTGTCTTTAGGAATTTCTTAAATGAGAATGTGCCCTGAGCATATACATGGGAAATCTGCCAGTACTGGATTTGATTCCTGCTGGACATTGTTTAGCCTGCACAATCATTTATCTTGCACCTTCAGCTCATCAAGGTGAAGGCTAAATTTTCAAATAGCAGTTCTACCTGTATGTATATGAGGGAAATGCAATCTGGTCTTGCTTGAGGGTTTGATTTAGGTAAGAAAGGCTAATCAAAGTACTTCCACTCATATTTTTCTAGTGACCCTTGTGCAAGGTGCTTTCTCTGGTAAAATGAAAGTCCTAACCCAAGGCAAGCAAGGTGATTTCTGGAAATGATTCATTACTTTTCACAGATTCAAGTCTGGAATGCTTACAAGGTATTTTAGCTCCTAGTAGGCAAAGGGAGGTGAATCAGAGTGGAGGTGTATGTGGAGAATAACAATTTATTAAGAACCATATTGATAAGTTTGAATAGCACCTAAAAACATAGAGTTCAGGAAAGTGCCTCAGGATCCGGTACATTACCAGCACTAAATATATATTTATAGAGTGAATAAATTAATAAAAGGAAAAGATCAAAGCCTGAGTTTAAGAATAGAGTCCAGTGAGTGGACTTATAAAAAGGAATTTGGAAGAAACTTTTTTTTATAGCCAGTCACTCTTATTAAAACCTTCAGAGAATATATCCTGTAATAATAAAAGCCCCAGGATATAAGGATAAATGTACCGTTTTTTTCCCCCAGCATTGCTAGAGGCAAAACCCAAGAGTGTTTATTGAAAGTAAAATGGTTGAATAAATTGTGGCATATTTATCTTTTGAAATATTAGGCAGTTATTTAAAATTAGGAACTACATCTATATTTCTTCCCTAGGAGAGAGATATATGAAATATTAAGTGAGCAAAGAAATTGTAGTTTGAGTTTATATACACCCACACATATCTATATACATATATGTACTTTATACATACATTATGAATACACACATATCCATATTTTAGTAACAACAAATAATACATAATCACATATGTGTATGTGTAAATGTTTGAGCATAGAGGAAGTTGTTTATCTCAGGAGGCTGAGAATGGAGGAGGTGAGGAAATCATTAACTTGTTCTGAATACCACCTTGCATTGTTTCACTAATTATAGTGCACATTAATTTTAATAAATAAAGATAAATAAAAACACAATTTTAAAGAAGGAAGACTACATCTGTAATTAAGAAATCACCAATGCTTGAAGTTCGAATGGATTTCTACTGTACTTTGAGTCTGGAGAGCTTGAGTTTTGTTCCAGTGTCAAAAGGTCCTTCCACCTGCTGTAGCATTGGATACATGGGTAAGAAACTCAGCCTCTCCAAGGCTCAGTATCCTTTTCTGTAAACTTAGAGATATGAAGCAGATGCTTTGTGAGATCTCTTCCATCACAGATATTCTGATATTGTTGTTTAAAAATAATAATACAGAGTTATAGAAATTAAATCTGTGTGAAAATAGTGATGCTGCTGAGGTATGGGACTGGGGCTTTACCTCCCCACCACATCTATCAGTCATCTACAAACTGTTATACTTCAAATGGGCTTGTGAGCTAAAGAAAAACAGTGGGCTTGTTATGTCAATGAAGCTTTGAGATAAGCTCCTTGGCCATTCTCTTACCCTTATTGCTGTCACTAAAGCCCCTTCAAAGTAGAAATTCTAGGTCTGCTATTCTTAGCACTTGCTCTATAGAATAAAACAATATGTATGATTAGGATCTTTTCATAAGAGCAAGATTTTGAGAAGAAAACATGGCGGAGGAGAAAGGGTATGAGGAAGGGATGGAATAACCAGAGAGGAGAGAGGCATCCAGAGGAGGTGGCTGTGGGGATGGCAGGCCCTTCCAGACCTGCCAGAGGGAAGAGTGTCCTTAGGCCAACCGCCTTTGAGTCTTCCTTGACTTCTGTTTTTCTCTCTTACCTCACACCAGATGGGCCAGCCACTGTCAATTCTCTCTTCAGGTATACCCAGAATCTAATGACTTTTTACACCACCACTGCTCCCACCCTGCACCAAGCTGCCATCATCTATTGTTGCAAAGGCATTCTGAGCCAGATTCCTATTTCTGCCCTTCAGGATCCATTCTCAACACAGTCATGGCCAGAGGGACGGGTTGAAAGCCTAAGTGAGATCAGCCACTCCTCTGCTCAAGACCCCTGTTGTAGTCATTTCCCATTGAAAGAAGTCAAAATATTTTACCCCAAAATATATTTATTTGACATATTTGAGATGGCTGTTCAGAGAGCTAGCAAACAGAAGTAACTCTGCAAAGCTGTCTTTCCTGGAGGGGGATTTGCATCTGTTGAGAATCTGCATTGATGTAGTCAGGTTTTCTCTGAGGCTTTCCCTTGTCAGGATCAAGGAAAGATTAACTGAGAGTCTGACACCTTCAAAGGTCTACAAGAAACAATGACCATCTATTCTGTCTGAGGGTTGCTACCAGTGGGGTTTAATTTATATAACAAGACCAGCTTTACTAGCCAGGCCTCATCTACTCCCTTTCCCATAACCTGTTTTGCCATGAGCCAAGCTTCCATTCTTTCTGTAACCTCAAAGTGATATATAAGCTTCTACATTCCATTGAGTGATTGAGCTGTCACTCTGGTTCTACCATGTTCATGTGAATAAATTCATATGCCTTTTCTCTAATTAATCTGCCCTTTGTGAGTTGATTTTTCAGTGAACCTTCAAAGGGTGAAGGGGAAGGTGCCCCTATGCCATTTCATTCAAACTCAGAGTCCAGTTACCTGAAAGAGATTCTCCACCCTAGCTAACAGTAGATACGATCTGGTGAGATTTAAAGATGTACTTATGTTGGGACCTGATCCGTGAAATTATTCCATTGCTTTTGTTAATGGAAAAAAACCCCAAGCTCTGGAAAATAAAGAGGTTTATCCTGAGACAAATATGTGTGAATGTGGTTTGGGCAACATGGTCTCAAGAAGTCATAAGGAAATGTGCCTGAGGCAGCCAGGTTAAAATTTGGTTTTATACATTCATGGAGACAGGAATTATAGGTAAAACCATAAATCAATACACAAAAGGTATACATTGGGTTGGTCCCAAAAGGCAAGACATATTGAATTGAGGGCTTACAAATTGTCAGGGTTTCAGGTTGATAATCCTGTCTGTTCTCAGTTCTTGGTGTGCTCTTGGCTGAAGAATGACCAGACACACAGAAAGCAAGGTAAGCACAAAACAAGCTTTATTGAGGAGAGAAAGACAGGATTACAGAGCAAGAGCAAGATGTAGGTTTACAGAGTGAGAGTGAGATACATTCACTACAGGTGACCCCTTTTTTGTTGTGACCCCGTGTCACAACAAAAAAGGCCTTGCTTATGGTCTGGGTCTGGTTGTATAGTGTCTGGATTGGGCCCTCCTGGTGGTTCAGATGTCACCACAGAACCGCTTTGATTGGACAGTTGGGAGTTATATGAGTCTTACTATGCATGCAGATCTCCCATGAGCCTCTCTGAAAGCCAGTTGTTCTGGGTCACTTTCCAGTCTCTATTGTACCTATGTTGCTTGGCCCACGGGCCAGAGAGACCTCTGCATTCTTTTTCAGTTGGCACACTAAGTTCTGACTGGCAGACTCACAGGGCATTCCCTCCTCCCTGAGGTGTGGCAGTTGCCCGCCTTGATCCCAGGAGGGGATGGAGGTCCCTAGCCGTCTACCTAACAAAGTCATAGGTAGGTTTTAGGGATTCTTTAGTTGGCAATTGGTTGAAAGAATTAAGCTTTGTCTAAAGTCCTGGAGTCAGGAGAAAGGAATGCTTGAGTTAACATAGGAGGTCTGCTAGTATGCTTGAGTTAAGATAAGAGAGTCTTCTATCTGTCATGTGATGATATACCAGAATCAATTTGGAAAGTAAATAATAAAAACCTGTTTAATGAGGTTTTATTGTTTGTAGGCATGACTCACCAGGCCTCTTAGAAAGGAATTTGGGCAAGAGAAGAAAAAGTCAGAATTCAGTCCTTAGTTTTATGGTTGGATCATTGGTATTTGCTGAAAGCTCCCTAAGTGATTCAGATGAGCCTCCAGTCTCAAGAAGCACTCACTGCTTGCTACAATCTGCTCACCCTCCCTTGCTTACCTCTCTGTCCTTTTCCCCCTCCCTCAAAACACCCCAGACACACAGGCATCTGGAACATTCTCAAGCACCCCAGGTACATTCCCACCTCAGAGTCCTTGCATTGGCTGGTGCTCCCTCTAGCTCTCACATGGAATGTTGTGAGCCTCCTCCAGGTCTTTAAAATGCTGAACACTCTGCACAAGAATCCTGAGAAAATTATGAGTGGGAGGACCTGAATAGCCTCTTATATTATTTTCTCCTCAAACTCTTCAAGCTGGACAAGACTGCATTTCCCTCACAGGTAAGTAGATCTATCATATGATAGCCTTCCTTCTGGTGAGCTCAGGGTGCAAAATAAATGATTGTGTAGTCCAAACAACTGCTGAAACAAATCAGAGGTAGTATTGATGGATTTTCTGCATACATGCACTTTCTTATCTAACAAAAGTCACTCATAGACACTTACATGTAACCTCACATACACAGGAGAAATATGTACTGAGAGACTTTGACCAGATAATTTTCAAGGTCTCTTCCAGCACACATACTCTCTGATTCTATTGTTAGATCTTAATGCCAACACAAAATTGTAAATATTAATGATGTGAAAGCAGACCCAAGGAGCAGGTTGGGGAGGGTTAGTCCCTCCCTTCCCTGTACCATCAGCTACTATACTATAAATAACCACAATTTAAGTAGGTACAGTGCTCTTGTTGCACACTGAAAGCTTGAATCCCCTGTCCTCACCCTTCAAACTACATTGCTGCCTCTGAAACATCACACACTTCCCATCTCTGCACCTTCTGGGTAAGCTCTTGGGAATTGCTCTATTGAATAAATCCATCTATGTGATTAGGGTCATGTGGTTTATTCACATGGTTTAAAAACACTCTCTTTTTAGAATGCAAATACCCCTGGGAAAAATACACTTTAAGCCTGATTACTTATTTATATTTCAGCATGCGTGTGTTTTTCAAGAGTGCTTCGTTCCTAATGGAAGCTCAAAACAAGAATTTGGAGAATGAGTAAATTGATGTGTGAATTCATGAGTATTTTCTATGGAACAGATGTCAGCCCCACACTCTGAAACAGACCTGGTCTCTGGTTATCTTAAGTCATATCCAAGAAGACCTATAGAAGAGTAACCCAACACCACCAGTCACCTGGAGGGATTGCCATATGGCTAAAGATGAGGAAGGAGCCTTAGCAGATGATATGAAAAATTCATCTGCTGTGTCAAGGATACTGCAGCTGAGAGATCTCCAGCTTTGTGTATGTGGGTTAGTTTGTGGGTAGGTGATCTCAGAAAAACTCACAAAAAGAATTCACCTTTAACCATTTGTCAAACATGGAGGGGACCAACACCAGCTCACAAGAGTATCAGTCAAACATGATCTTTTTGGAACCTCCTGTTTGCCTTCTAAGTTTTTCAACAGAGAACGAGAAGCACAAAGACCAGAAAGGGAGGAGACCATTTGCTCTTCTCTAACTGTAGGTTTCCTTCTGACTCCAGTACCCAGCTGTGGGGAGGGAGAACTTTCGGCTTTAATTCAAGTTTGGACTTTTGATTTATTACTGAAATAAAATGTTTTGTTGTTTAAAGTGACTCTAGGATATTTTATTACCTCAGAGTGCACAGAAAAAGTAATGGTGACTGCCCAAATTTTCATCTGGAGGCAATGGAAATTCTAGCCCAACAGAATAAATTTGAAGAGACAGTGGGAGATAAAAATGAAGTTGTTTATAATTCTGTCCCATGAGTCATGCTTGTTACGTATGTCTACTTCACAGCTCTGCTCTGATTAGTATGATATCGATTCTCATGTCAGCCTGAAAATATTTCTGTAGCAAGTCAAGCGCATTTTTAGTTGGTGCTGATATGTCTCACAAACTTTATTTTTAAAGTAGCATAAAATTATTAAACTGGGTTAATTTTTTCAGTCTTTACAAAAAGAGCCTGTCAAGGAAGTCCTTGCTCTGTGATGGTCAAAGGATTGGAGTAAATCCAATTCCTGTTGTTAGTAGGACAGTTCCACCAGTACCTGGCTCAAAGCTCCCTTTCTGAAATCTCACTGGCACACAAAGTATACCCCATGCAGATTTGACCTGTGGAGATTAAGAGCTGTAAGGGCATTAATGAACTGTTTATAAATTGAAACTTTCCTATGATAAATGAGAATCGCAGCCTCCTAAAATGGAGTCTTTTCTTTAAATTTAGAGCAATGCAGCTTTACAGTTGTTTATAACAGAGATACAATGTCAGTCCTTAACAATTGTCATCAAGTCTGGCAAAATGGACTCTTCTTGCCAGCATGGCTTCCGTCTTCCCAGTGAGTCTTGGCGTATTGAGACCTGCAGCCTTGTAAGCTGGAAGATAAGAGCTGTCTTGTGTTTCTTTTCTTTCTTTAGACAGCAGCCAGGCATGGTGCTCTGCACACAATGGGTGTCAAAGAATGCTATTGACGGGAATGTCTGGGTGTTGCAGTCATTTGGAATGCATATCACTGTGTATTGTTCATATTTGAAATACAAACAGCATTAATACTAACGGCCTGTGGCTTCTGAATTCCTTTCACAGCTCTCTCTTCATTTAGTCTAATTACTGTAATGGGCAGAGCACCCCTTCTGTTTTGACAGTGAAGATGAAGGAAATTGAAAATTCAAAAAGACCATAAAGGACAGACTCTCAAGAAAGGAATCCATTAAAGTCAGTTAAAAGTTATCTCAAAACTTCAGCATCCAATGTCTCTTACTTAAAATTTCCCATTTTGTTAAAGTATAAATGAAGCAGCTCCTTTTATCCCTTCCTGAAGATCACAAAAACCATTTTTGCTCTGGAGATGATTTTCCTACCTTTGTGTATAAGTGTACTTAAAATTTCATATAGGTGTGAATAAGAATAGGCAATCTTTCCCTTTGTCATTTCTGGAAGTGAATTTTCTCCTTGTATCCTCTGAAAGGATGACTAGAGAGAGGGCTTGCAAAGAGCTGGTGAGTGGGGCTGTTTATCCATCTGCTGGAAGATTAATAACACACTAAGCAATTCTTGTAGTTATTACATTTATCAGCAGGAATAGCTTTAGGCAAAACTGAGGAAGTTGTCATTGCTATCAACAAATCTTTATTTTCTTTATTTCCTTTGTCAGTCTCCATTTTAAACTTCTAGAATTTAGTTCCCTAACCTTTTGGCTACCCTTTAGATGCCCAAGCCCAAACCCACCCCTAGGCATACACTTCAGTATTCCCTCTGGGGAAACTTTGTGCCAGACTTTTCTTGACTCCTTTCTCTTTGCTCTAACTTGCTCCCCTGTATTTCATCCTCCCAGGCTTTGCTTGATATCTGGTTAACAAATGGTATAAACTCCTCCATTTAAGGTAGCAACAGCCAATTATGATTCAATGTGTTACAGAAGAGTTGTATCATATGCACACTTAACTT
Source organism: Cheirogaleus medius (assembly GCA_008086735.1). Taxonomy (NCBI): domain Eukaryota; kingdom Metazoa; phylum Chordata; class Mammalia; order Primates; family Cheirogaleidae; genus Cheirogaleus; species Cheirogaleus medius. Next base: position 2,984,054 of record VBSM01001562.1, read on the forward strand.
ATTTAGATCAAGCATGAGTGCAGGTCTTGGGCATAGGGTTTGGGGGTTTAGGAATAAGAGAGAGAGAGAAGGAGGAGGAATTAAACAGTAAGAGGAGTAATGTGTTTCCCATTGTATTAGCTCAGGCTGCTATAACAAAACACTGTAGACTGGATGTCATAAACAACAGAATTTCATTTTCTTACTATTCTGGAGGCTGAAAGTCTGAGATTGGTTTGGCAGCGTGGTTGGGTTCTGGGGAGAGCTCTATTCATAGTCTCCTTCTCACTTTGCAGGAAGAAGATTGAGAGAGTGAGAGAGAACAAGAGCGAGCTCTCTTCTTTTTCGTAAAAGGTCACCAGTCTTATCCTGTTAGGGCCCCACCTTTGCAACCCCATTTAACCTTAATTTTCTCCAGAAAGCCCTATCTCCAAAAATAGTTTCAACATGAATTTTAGGGAGACACAAATCAGTCCATAGCACCGATTCTACTCCATCTGTGGGTGACCAAGAATAAATAAGGTGGCAGACATAAATCTATTTCTCCTTGGTCAGTCTCAGTTTTTTCTCTCATTGTATGAATGTTTTGTTGGGCTGAGTTTGATTCTGAAATTTAAACATGTAAATTTCCTACAGCATGGCCAACTTCTTCATCTGATGATCAGTTGAAGAAATAGTTCTCTGTTCCAAAAATGTTAGGGAAGGAAAAAAAAGTATGTTTGATTTGTTGAAAAATGGCATGTGTGCATGCTGTACTTCATAGGTGATTTAAGGGATTTTCAAGGATAATTTTGTGTGTGACTTTTTTTAATCTTAGGAATTGCTTTTAGAACTGAATAGGACTTCATTATACATTTGGATTTTAACAGCCTTGAATAGTGTAACTGAAGGTCATGAGTAGCTTGGGAATTACAGGTAATTGTTAGGGTATATTTGGGTAAAGAGGCCAAGGGATACTTTGAAAGCATGCATAGGTGGTGTCCTACTCTGACCGTAGATAATAATAAACTAATTTTTATATATGACCTTGTGATATATAAAATGCCTTTATAGCCCTTGCATAAAAATAACATGAAGTAAAGTACAAAACTCCAGGTGACTTGTTTATTAATTCAGGGAGAATTTTTTAATATGATGTAGGAATGGTTAATGAGTTCTATACAGTGGGAGAGATGCTTTCAGATGTACTCTCCTGGCAACTTGCTCTCTTCTTGTTAAAAGCTGAGTTTATAAAGCTCCCTTCCCAGGTAGGGAGCAGTTGTGGAAAAATGTATTTAACATTCACTTATTTCAAAAATATTTGAGAGCTGACTAAATGCCAGCACTGTTCTAGGTTCTGGGGAATACAAGAGGACAAGACTGATAGGTCTTGTTCTAATGCAGTTTACCTGGAGTGAGGAGGGATAAAGGCAATAAATACAACAAACACAACATCAGATGGCAATACCTTGGACTAACTCGATAGTGTGTTTGGATTGTTGCTTTAGAGCAAGTGCTTAAGGAAAACCATTCAGATTTACCAAAAGGCATAGTTAGGACAAAGGCAGATAGTGTGAATGAATCTCTGTCTGAGCACCAGGTGCAGAGCAGCATGTCTGTCTGATGCAAAATGGAAAAGGGAGAGTGGAGAGAGGGATGGACAGAGAGTCCTTACTTGTAAAGGGCTTTGTAAGCTAGAGTGCCGATCTTCCTTAAGAAGATCAGCAAGAATTTGTTCAATAACAAATTAGAGATGGCAGTAGATTAAGCTATAAAAAATAGTTGATAAAACTCTGTGTTTAAACAGTATACTCTGTGCAAGTGCAAAGAGACTAATAATTTCAAGGTAGATAGGACTGGAGGACTGGGAAATGAGGAGCACAAAGAATGATCAGTAGAAATGCAGAATTAGAACAATCACGGTTAGGATAAGACTTTTCCAGTAGCAACATGCCCCATGTGTCGATCTCACCGGCAGTTTACCCCAGAGTGCTATACCAATATCGTCTTCTGTCACATGTGTCATGGCAGGGGAAACATGGGGACATCCGACTAAGAATTTCACCAACACCTCGATGATGCCTGGCTCTAGCTTTGGCAGCCCATTGTTTATCATCTGCGATGTGGGAATGCTCTGTGTGTCTGTCTGTATTATATATGAATTATATATGTATTATATATATCATATATTATATATATATAACATGTATTTTATATATATACACTCACAGGTTCATTCCATTTTTCAAATTTGGCCATTCTCAACTAAGCCTTGTATTGTCACTATATAAATTGATATAATTTTTCATGAACTGCAAATAATAAATACCTGAATTTGGTTGGACCCATCCAAGCAAAAAACCCAAAACAACAACATAAAGCTCACTGTCTTCATACAATTATCTTGGTTTAGAATGATTCCCCTTTATACTTTCATAGACAGCATTTCATATAGGCAGGAATCATAGGCCTTATTTTGCAGATAGGGATTAATGGGGGCAGAAGGGCTTATTTTCAAATATGGAACTACCAACAGAGTACCCTCTATAGGTCTCATTTTTAGATCCTGAAAGAATCTGCTTGGCCAGTGAATATGCTGTTTTGTGTCTGATCATACTCCAGGTTTGGTCAGCAGTGGCAGGGCAGCAGGAGAGGAGTAGAAATAGGACTGAGAACGTGGGCTGCAGCTATTCATAGAAAAGGGAATGAGCAGTTACTACAAAGCATAACCAATACTCACCAGCAAGGCAATGTGAAGAAATATTTTTCAGTTATTCAGCTTAAAGAAATAAAATATGTATTTCAAGAAGTAGGTTTCTGGCAGTAGCAAGAGAATTTTTAATTAACATCAGAGTTATTAAAAACTTCCATAACTAAAACTACCCTTGATTATTTTTTGTTCTCTTTTGCATAGAAAGACAGAGATGCTACAATATGTATTCTTAGATATTTCAAATCAATTAAGAATTGGTTCCCCCAATAGAGAAGGTGTATGGATTATTTCGTTATTGTTTTTATTTCATTCCCTGTTTAAACTACAGTGTCCACACTATGTACACACATCTGTGGTCTAGAACAGTGGCCTCCATGGCTTCCCCAAACAGAGACAGATCTGTATCTGCCCATCCTGAGGATGTGGCTATCAGGTAAGACCCTTTCCCAAGGTATATAATTATCAAATTGCTCATGTGTTATGAAATAGAGTCATATGAAATATACCGGGAAAGGAAGTTTCAAAGAAAAAAATTAAAATGGGTCTGGATGTGTTTATTTTATTCCCAGCTGTACTAACAACATAATAGCAGGGATAGAAGAAAAAGATGGCAAAGGTAGATAAAGTTCAAAATTTTATGCTAAAAATGAAGCCACATTTTTGAAAGGGAATTGTTAGTAAAGAGTTAAGAGAAAGTGATAAGCAGTAGAAGAACTCATTCTGATCTTTTAAGTTCCAACAAAGTGGTAAGAGTTTGACTCCTTCCTTTTTATATGCCCAGCTATGTGGTTGACTTTATGAAAGTCCCCCAGGAAGGTACGTATGTCTGGAAAGCTAATGACAATGTGCTCAGAACTTTGAGCTTTAAGGATCCATCTTAACTGATTCATTACTCCAGGTATATCTTCAAGTGGATTGAAACTAGCTAGGACATGAAATCACTTCTTTCTGGAGAAGCTTTGTAATAATCACTAATAGAAACAAAATAATTAAAACCATAGGCTTTGAAGTCAGATGGATTTGAGATCCATCTCTGATCATATCTTCTAAAGCAGAGTGACTTTGGGTAAATTACTTTATTGTTCTATGTCTGAGTTTCCTTTTGAAAACAGTGAAAATACCTGACTTGGTAAAAGTTGTTGGGAGGATTAAATGAGATAATACATGTTATGTATAGACTAGTACATGATGGAAGCTCAGAAAAAAAATGTCCATTATTGTTACCTTGAGTCCCTTTCTAGGATGAACAACCATGCAGATTTGCACAATAATTCCTAGACTCTCTGGATTTTAGCACCGAAAGTCCCACATCCCAGGAAAGCCTCAGTCCTGGGCAAACTGGAATGGTAGCCTCCCTGGTCATTCACCTTTTGAGCAACTGATTCTATAGCCAAACCTTCTTTATTCCAATATGCATTGTGTCCTCCTTACTGTCAGCATTTCCCTGCCGTGTATACTTACTTAACAGACCCTTGCATAGTGCTTAGTATTGATAGGGAAAAACCCCCACCCTGGGGCCCCATGGCTGAACTCACTGCTGACTGGATGTTTTTTGGATCTCACTGCTGATTGGATATGTAAAGCTTGTTGCTGATTGGATGTAAAGCTTGTTGCTGATTGGATACTTTTTGAATCCCACCACTGATTGGATAACTCCTCATGCTCATAGTTGATTGGTTGTGTGTAAACCCAAGAAGTGTATAAAACCGGAGAAGAACAAGGAAGCGGTGCTCAGAATTTGGTGGCATGCCCCTCTTAGCCCACCAGCGGAATAAAGGCTGATTCTCCGACCCTCTGTGTGCTGCTTGGTTCTTTCCCTGGTCAATCGCTGTAACACTTGTTGTAATATTTGCTGTAACACTTGCCAGAACAGTATGTGCCAGACTCTGTTTTAAGCTTTTTCAAATATTTGCTTATTTAATCCTTATAAAAATGAGATATTTAATTATTTTACTCTCATAAATACTATCACCCCTATTTACAGATGAGGAAACTGAGGCAGAGAGAAGTTAAGTAAATTTCAGGAGGTCATATAGCTATTAAGTGGAGGAGCTGGGATTCAAACCTTCATGTTCTAGTTCTAGAGTCCTCACTGTTCCCCACCACCCTTATGCTGCCTGTGAAGAGTGTATATATTCTAATCAGTAGTATCTGGAAGATGAGATTTTCATTTTATGCTCCATCACTGATTTAAAATGTGACTTCACTCTATATCTCTGAGTTTGCTGAGATATAATCCAAGATAAATACTTAAAATGAGGATGTTAAGAGCTTTCAGCATCATTGGGAAAAAGATACTATGAAAGGCAAGCCAGTGATATTGTCAAATGATATGCAAGGCAGTGTATGTCTTTCAAATCTTTTCAGAATTTACATTATTTCTCTTACCTATTGTCATAGATATTTTTCTTTAGAATGAGGTGGTTCCTTTGAAAGAGGGGAAAAGAGAAGAGATTTGTTAGACGAAAATATTAAAAACATTTAATCAAATTAACTATTTTGGCTACCTGTGGATTCAAGTAGTCAAATAATAGTTATATTAATCTAGATTTTAAATGTTATCTATGTTGTATTTTGAATTAAGTACTTCTTTCTAATTGAAATCTCTTGTTCTCCTCTCTTTCACCCTGACACTCCACAGCCCAAGCACACATTAACAAAGCTTTCCCTGTCTCTTGACTACTTGCAAGTGGTTCTGCTAAACATTGATTAATACACCTGCACTCGAATGTTTATAGCAGCACAGTTCACAATTGCAAAGTTGT
>VBSM01001562.1:2989589-3003286 GCA_008086735.1 Cheirogaleus medius
ATGCTGAAATAAAAAAAAAAAAAAGAAAAAAAAATAGTTGCATGATTTTGCCACACTCGCCTGAGGCTCTTTAGTATGAATAGCCGCGCAGATGGGTTGAGCGATAGGCTCAAAGATCCCTCAATCTTCTCTCTGCATATCCAATTTACCTCTTTTCCTGGAAATATTTGAGAATATGAAAATCTTCTGCCTGTCCCCTTTTTACTGATTTATTTAGAATTCATAAATGCTTTATTCCAAGACTTCTCTAAGTCACAATTTAAATTCAACAGAAGGCGCACTATCTTCATTTCACGTTATTTCATATGTTTTGATGGCAGTCAACATGAGATTTCTGAAGGGTAAGGTACTATTTTGGGTACTTTCTGAAATGAAATGGTGGTGTTCAAGATTATTCTAGAGCTGTTTCACACAGCACATTCTGTTAGCCCCTAGAATATAAACCAAAATTTGCCTCTCACAGACATGCTACCAAAGAATGTCTTCATGATCAGCTTTTAATTCCATTTCAGGAGTTTTTGAGCCCCTAATTTATGCAAGGCATTGTGCTTAGGAGCCCTTTTTGGTATGCTAAGATGAGGTCCCTGACTTTAAGAAGAGTGTCCAACAGGGATACAAGGCAGAACATGATACAATTTATAATGGAAGTGCAAATGGCTACTAAAACACACACACACACACACACACACACACACACAAATGGAAGAGAGAGATTGTCTATGATGAGGGGAGGGAGAGGGAAAAGATTGGTAACAGCATCTTAGAAGAGGTGGCATTGGAGTACATCCTTGAGGGATAAATAGGATATGAACAGATGGAGATGGGTGGGAAGGACAGTTCAAACTCAGAAGACAACAAAAGCAAAGGCATATTAGGCAAAAGACAAAGTAGGAAATGCGAGGCTTCTCAGGAGAATGGCAAGTCACCCCATGCGTCTGGCATAGAACGGTATAAGTGTCGTACTGCCAGGGAGAGGGGAAGACAGTCAGGTGTAATGACAGAAGGTCTTGGCATGCTTTTAGTGTGGACTTTGCTTTGTGGGTGAAGGGAGTAATCACTTAATTGAGTGATGTATGTGAGACCATTGAATACAATACAGGGTATGGAACAGTTGCTCAGTAGATGACTGTAATGCTATTATCCTTATTTTTGAGGGTCTCATATATAGGCGTGACCAGATCATGTTTAAAAAAGAGGTTCTTAACTATTTATTTCCCTCCTCCTGCAAACTTCTCTTTATTTTCCCTTGAGCCCTTAAAGCAATAGGCAGGAAAGTGAGCAAAGAGGACATCTGGTCTGGCATTTGACGATGTGGCGATCCTACCATCCACGTCCTCAAAAAGATTCGTTATGCCAGCTTTGAGTGAACAATATACCCAACCCACAACTATTTATCATGGAAGGAAATAACAATAGTCATTAACATTATAGCTAACATTTCTGGAGCATGTAGTATGTGCCAAACGCTCTTCTGGGTGCTTCATAGGTGTTATTTCATTTACGATATCCACAAGAACCCTGTAAGGTAACTAGCCTGGAAGGTGGAGTTGGTGGGGACTTTGTGGAGCCAGGTCTTGAGATAACCTTGGAAGAAGGAAGGATTCCAAAGATTGTATACCAGAAAGAAAAAAAGAAAAAAAAAAAAAAAGGACAGGATGTGTCCTGATAGAAAATATGTAAGCAAATATCCTCATATAAATTTATTTTCATAAAAGGTAAAGAAACTGAAATTGGGAGAGGTTGATAATGCACCTAAGGTCACACAGCTGCTAAGCGTTAGAGCCAGAATTCAAATCCAGTGGGTCTAATTCTGAAGTTTGTGTCTTTAATCCTAGGACTTGAATCTAGGTTGTAGGACCCCAGAACCCATGGTGTTAATCCCTGTCCTAGTTGTAAGACTCAAGAGTTTTATGAACATTAATATAATGAGTGCCTTTTATATAAAACATGTTAACCACCATGAGGAACTTTATTCTCAAGTAACTTTTTTTTTTTTTTGAGACAGGGTCTCACTCTGTTGTCTGGGCGAGAGTGCAGTGACGTGATCATAGCTCCCTGCAGCCTCCAACTCTCGAGCTCAAGCAATCCTCCTGCCTCAGCTTCCTGAGTAGCTGGCAAAACAGGCTCACAGCATCACGTCTGGATAATCTTTGTTTTTCTTTAGAGATAGGGTCTTGCTTCCCAGGCTAGTCTCAAACTTTTGGCCTCGAATAACTTTTGGCCTACCTAGGAATATCCAAATGACAGCCATATCTTCATTTTTGTATTCTCATTGAATCCAGTGAAAGAAAAGAGAAAGGGATAACATTCACTGAATACCCAATGTGAATCTGAGTTAATGGTTCCAATACTTAATTTTTAAAAATGGCTTTATTGAAATACAATCCACTTATTTAAAGTGTACAATTCAGTAACTTTTAGTATATTTATGGAGTGTAATCATTTCCACAATCTAATTTTAAAACATTTTCATCAGCCCCCCAAAAACTGTACCCATCGTGCCAACCCCAGTCCTCTACCAAAGGCAACCACTATCTTTCTGTATCTGTAGATTTAAATATTTTGGATATTTCACATATGGAATCATGAAATATGCAGTCTTTAGCGACTGGCTTCTTTCACCTAGCATAATGTTTTCGAGGCTTATCTGTGATATAGCAGGTATCAGTACTTCATTTCTTTTTACTGTTGAATAATATTCCACAGTATAGATGTATGGCCACTTCTCTTGTAATGGCACCCAGGCTCCGCAAGCGGGGTGCTGGGCTGGGGCAGCTGCCATGGGCTTCTCAGCTTGTCTCTTCTGGTGTGAAACCTCACCCTATAGGTGAGCTGAGATGAGTGTGACCTAGGCCCAGGATTAAAGGCCTGTGAGCCTGGATAAAGCTTCCATCCTGTGAGTTAGGGGCAAAGTAGAGGAATGGAGTCCCAGACCTCTCAGCTGTTCATGCCTAGAGTAGAACCTCTCCAAAACAGATCGGAAGTGGAAGGTACCGGTAGCCTGTCCATCCTGAAGAGATACTGCAGCCCTCCACTGGGAGCGGGGAGGAGAGGGACCCTGTGTTCTTGGCTGGATCTACCTGAAGTGGAACTTCCACTGTGATAGCTGGGAGTGGAGAGGGAGAGGTTTGGGGCTCAAGTGCCAGAGACTCTTGCTGTTCTTACTGAGATTTGGAGTTGGTACGTTTTAGGTGTTTTTTTGGTTTGTTTTGTATTTTTAAATTTTCGCTGAGAGGGTTTCAGAGCTCCTCATACTGCCATTCTAGGAATCACCTACCTCTGCATTTAATCTTTACAATTTCTAAGCCTATTATCCCTGTTAATCCTTAGAGCAACCTAAGAGTAAGGCAGTAAATCTCAGAGCTAGGATTTGAATAAGACACTTGAATAGCACTTTGCTTGTGGTTCATGCTTAATATTTCCTGAATAAATTAATAAATAAAAATATAAAATAATACATTTAGGAATGGGTAAGTTTTCAAATGATGGATAGTGGTGACAAAGGCTACTATGGTTGGGTTGAGAGAGACATCATGAAGCTTTTTTTGTTGTTTTTGCTATTATGGAAGGAAAAACCCTTTTATTTCTCATAAACTGCAAATTCTTTATAATTGAACTATTGGTCTTCATGACCAAGATATGCTGTACAGCCAGTTTATCAATTCTGCAGGCACAGACTATTGTAGTGGTCCTTAAATTAATTCACTGTGGGAGATGATTTATTTGGTGACTTCACACACAGAGCAAAATGCCTGGAGAGGAAGTGGCTACTTCATGTTAACACTGCTGGAATTCTGGCACCTTGGAGCATATTTGGGAAAGCCATTGGGAGTTTTATTTGCATGAATACCCAGTGGGGTTGCTGGAGTAAGGAAGAGGATAAGCATATGGAGGAAGGTAGGGATAAAGAGCATTCTGAACATATAAGATAATGTCCCTAAGGTGGACTTGGAATGATGCAATGTTTAAATGGTCAGGCTCAGTTCAGGAAAACAGGCTGATGATTTAGGCTGCTAGACTGTGATATATATAATGCAATCTTTTACCCCAAAACCTGGGAATAATGTGTCCCAATTTGAGAAAATGAGAGAGAGGGAGAGAGGGGGAATGAGAGTGCTCATGTTGAGCTAATGTCATTAGGTATGAAATCAAAGTAAGAAAATAGGATGCAGGGTATATTTCAGAGGACCACTTAGAATTGGAAGGAATGATGCTAACATGGTGACTCCTTGTAGCTATGCAGTTTTGCAGCCTGCGGATCAGTAGCTCAGAAAGGGGTATAGTTTCCCAAGGACAACATGATGCTGGTTGGTGAACCTGAGAAAGGATATTGGGCAAAGAAGGGAAGCTTCAAAGGTGTGAATGGAGGTGTAATCTGAGCAGTGATAAAGAGAAACTTTAGTGCCGGAAGAACTCAAGTGGGTGATTCCAGAACAACAGCAGCAAGGAAAGGGCATGGAGATCTGATGTTCTCAGATTGTTTCTGGTGGAGTCTCCCAGCCTGAGACACCTGCTATTATCATTCCATCTGTTGGCATCTCAAGCACAGGGCAGGTCAAATGTATATTTCTTTGATGGTAGTCTCTCTTTTGCAAAATGGCTAAAATGGGGAAAAGAAAAATAACAGAAGCATTTTGTACTCTGAGGATGTCTGTGCTTTTCTCTATGCCTTCCTCTGTCTGTTCTTTTGCAAGAACTCTCTGGCTCATGCATGTTAACACCTAAAGCCAGATCCCAGGTTCCGTGATTATGATTTCATCCTGTTTCCTTCCAGAGCAGTTAATCTTTCTGTTTGGGCTATAATAACTGTGGTGCTATAGTCTCAGAGCAATGAAACCAAGTTAGACCCAGGCATGAGAATGCTGCCTACATTGAACTGAAACCTTGAAAAGCAGCCATGGTCTTTTCAGCTACATTCATCTCCCAAAGCAAGTAGCAGAGTCTGCCAGATGGAAATCATTTAATTTGGTAGATGGAAACATTTCTAAGACTCATGGACTATATTACAAATGCTGCCAGTTGAAGTCTCTTGCACAACTTAGAATTGTATTCTCCTGTTCTGTATCATTTAGAAAGCCCAAAAGATCACTTTAGAAAATGGAATGGAACAGAAAATCTGTCCCAGACAACTCTCAAAAAAGTTTGCTAGTATTATAATATTTAGTGATCAAATACTTTGTTACCTACCTCTAATGCTTTAAAAAACTCTAAAAGATATTTTTCTCTGCCCTCAGCGTATCTTTAAATGACAGGCACAGATGTTTGCCTTCACTTCTTAGCATCCTCACCCTGAGCATTCATTGTCTAAGCACTAGAGTTTCAGTTGTCACATGAATGCTCACAAAATACGCAGCCAAGTCCACTGTCCTTTGTCATCTCTAGCTCTCATGTGGGTCATTGGATAATTAGATATTTGAAAAGCACCTTGAAATAAGGGCTATAAATAATTCCTTTCTCCATTTTTAGAAAGCTCCATGGAAAGAAGGGTCATCGGAAAAATCCTTGGATCATCCTGCGTAGAAGGCTGGTGTTTGTTTGCCTTGAGGGAATATGGTGCTTTGGAAATAAGTGATGATGGGGAGGGGACAGGGATCTAGTCTTGGCTCTGCTACTAATGATCTACGTGGGCTCAAGAAATTCCCTTCGCCTCAGGAGCCCAGATACATAGAATGAGAAGTTTGAACTTGATCTCTAAGATGCTTTTTTTGTATTCTGTGGACACTTATTTTACTCCTGTGATACCTTCTTAGTCACCTTGGACTATTTAAATAGTGGTTCCTAGTTTGTCACTAGGTAAGTGACTCCTCTGATTCTGCCCAGAACTCCCGAAGTCGGATTTTAACACTTGAGCACTCAATGTTCCAAGTTATTCATTATGGGAGAGAAGTTGGATTGGTGACACAAGGTAGAAAGGAGGAAGAATTGATGTCCTAGGAAGCAAGTGGCACAGTCACCATCCACAACTTAAGATGCTAGCTCACTGTCTGGAATACATAACACTTCTCTCCCACAAAGCCTACTGCCAACTGGAGACCAGAAGACGAAAATGTCCCTGGTTAGGGAAAATCAGCAATTAAGACAATGGACTCTAAAGTCAGACAGATCTGAGTTTGAGACTCCAATTTGCCTTGTGTCCTTGGGAAAACTTCCTAACCTTTCTGAGATTCACTTGCTTTATTTGTAAAAGGGGGTATGTGTGAAATTACCTCATATGAATATCAGACAAAATTATGTATGTAAAGTATGCTTAGCCCAACATCTGACAAATAGAAAGTGCACAGTATGTATTAGCCATTCTCATTATTAGTAAGGTTATTAGATTATGAAACCTAAGTTTATAAAATAATAAATACCTATTATATGTTTAGCACACTAAAGATATAAAGTAGAAGACATGGTTTAATTTCTTAAAAATACTTTAAATTCTATTTGTGAGACAAATCATCATCTATTATGGTGCTGAGTATGTAAGTATATGGATTGGAAGTTTGTGTTTCTTCTTAGGTAGCTATTTGAAAAGTGGTATGGAGGATGCAGTAGTTCATGTATTTGATCATCAGAACAAAATACAACAAAGTAAAACTTCCCAATTATCTACTAATTTTAACCAAAGTCCTATGGATACTATAATACTGAAAAAAGATGTTTAAAAATTACATTAATTCTGAAAAAATGTATAGATATGTACATTTTAATCACATTAACAAAGTTACCAAGAAACCCTCTAGTTTAAAAAATATATCTAGTTGGATTTCATTTCAAAGATCGCTGATTATGTAATAATAATAATTCAGAAAGTTTAAACCTTAGAAAAATTAAGCTGGGTTCTAAAAATACTTCTTAATTGGATCATTTTGGAAGCCCAGGTCCTTGATTCACATATAATTTTGGCTTTGAGGTTTTGTGTGACTATCAGGCACCTGGCAGAGATGGATTAGGTCCAAATCCAACCAGATGCTTGGTGGCAGATGGCTCCCAGTGCAGTTACTCTAAACTTGGAATGTGTAAAAAGTTAAATACTCAGAGGCTGAAACCTAATCCATTATGGACATATGTGTGCTGAGTTTGGGGAAATCTGTGGCCACCAAGAACAGTATTGTGTATGTAATACTGAATGAGGATCCATGGACTAGCATGACCTCAAACTATCAAAATCTCCCTCTCTAGGTGATTTTTAGGATCAGATCTTGGGACCCAAGATAATAATCATAGCAGGAAGGAGACACCCTCTTCGTGTATCAATTATTTCTTATGGCCCAGAGGGGAATGGGCGTCTAGTTAGCTGCATGTCTCGAGAAGCTCACTGGGCTCCTGAGGTGAAGAGACTTTCCCAAGCTGACACAGCTAATTAGTAGCAGATCCAAGACTAGATCCCTGCTCTCCCCACTCTCCTCTCCTTCAGCACCTATTCCCACAGCACCATATTCCCTCTCCCTGACTTACTTCAAGGTAAAACACCAGTCTTTTTTTTTTGCTTATATATATTTTCATTTATTTATTTATTTATTATTTTATTTATTTATTTATTTTTTTTTTTAAATTTTTTATTTCAGCATATTATAGGGGTACAAATATTACAGTTATATATATTGCCCATGCCCCCCTCGAAGCAGAGCCTCAAGCATGACCATCCCCCATACGTTGCACATCACCAGTCTTTATGCAGAGTGATCCAAAGATTTTCCCAATGACCCTTCTTTCCATGGAGCTTTCTAAAAATGCAGAAAGGAATCAGATCCTGGAACCCAAGCCTCTAGGTGATTTCCCCAAACAGAACATTATTCTTAGGTGCTCTAAGGATACAATTCAGTTTATTCCCATTCAGTTTATTTGCCAAGTTCCTTACATCTATATTTAATCTAACTGTTTTTTCCATATCCAATCAGCCAGATTTCTCATTTACTCAGCATTGGAGAAACCTTTGTCCTAAGAACCCAATAGTTGAAGAGGAAAACATTGTCTCTCAGTAAAAAGATCTAATTGACTATTATAGCTACCATTGCACACAATGATGAGCACAGGTTGTCAGATATTCCTTAAGACTGCAGGACACATCACAGAAATGTGCTCACTGACCAGCATGCCTGACTCTAGCACCTGTTCTTTTTGCCCCATAAAATTCAATTTAGCCACTTTCCTTGAATCAGAGAGGCTTGTATCAGGGGTTTCCTTTAACGAGATGTTTTAAAAAATACATCGATTTTGATAGAGAAGACACTTCTGTAGCTAGAGAAAGATCCTTGAGCCTTGATGGTCAGTCAATAAATATTCATAGAGTGTTTATTATGTATTCATAATAGGAATAGTGTCATGTGCTGGTGATATAGCTGTTTGCTCATGGGGTTTATAGTCCAGTGGACAGGTCCTCTTGCAGTTTTTCTTGCGTACTTTTGTCCACTAATTGTCTCCATCTTATATCTACAATGAATTTGATTAACTCTCCTTTCTTATATTCCTTACCATTTTTACTTTATCCCAGAAGTAAGGTAGCAGAATATAGTAAACAAAGCCTTAATTCATGCTTGAGCTACTCTGAAAAACAGGTTAGTAATGTCTCATTTTGTAGGTGAGGAACAGAGATTCAGAGAGGAGAAATGAGTTTCCTGAGACATGCAGCTAAGTAGACCCCCATCCCCATCTGGGCCATAAAAAAAGTTGGCACATGATAAAGGTGGCTCCTTCCTGCTATGCTTGTTTTCTTGGGTTCCAGGATCTGATCCTGATGGCACCCTATTTGCAGGTGAATGACAAGGCCAGTTAGAATGTGGTCAGCACTGGCTCCACACTTTCCATGCTCAGAGAGGCCAGAGGCAGCTGGCATAAAATCTGTTCAGGATTCAAATTCAAACTCAAAGTGCTTTCTTAGCAACTAATGCATCGCAAAGGTAAAGGATTCTGTTCTACCTTGTTTCTCTCTTTTTGAGTGTAAATACACTTTAAAGGAGGCAAATAGAAGGAGAGTCAACAATTTCTGGGGATTTTTCACCTCACACTCCCTCCATGGGCAGTTTAGGAATTATGAAAGGCTTTCTTTTTTGGTCACATCCCCTAGAAGTCTTGAAATCAGTTACAATAACCAGGAACCACTCCTAGAGTTGTCTACAGTGATCTAGCCAGAGTCACCTTATATTAATAAAAGGCAAAATTGAAGGTGCAAGATGACTTCAGAAACTGGGGAAGCTAAAGACAATGGATTTATAGGGAAATTTGGGTATAGCCTCATTACCATTGTGCCGTTGAAAAGCAGGTCCTTGAGTCATCTCTAGATGGCTTAACTACCCTGGAATATAGGGACATTCATCAGATGGCTTGCAGAATATTTTGAACTTTTCTTCCTAGCTGAGGAAAAAAAGACAGGGGAGATGGTATAACAGTAGCATTAGCTGGGAGCTCAATGTTCTACTAGGTACTAGAGGTACCCGAGGGAGGACCCAAGATGCATCGTGAAAGCTGAACATGCTTGAGTACGAATTCTTTCTGAGTTATGGTAAGACAATAGTAACGAAATGTATAAGAAGAACTAAGTCTAGTGGATAGATTCTAATTTTCTAAGACAATATTTCTACAATTTTGTCTTGACTAAGGTTGATATATGCACAAGCACATTTTCGGGAACACTAATAGAAGAAAAGCTGCTACTTCCTTTTAAAAAATTCATTAAGAAATACAACAGAGATAATCTAGAAGCCGTCAGAATGCTTCATATTTCATCTTTTAATAACTCCTTTGTGGATGTCAAATGCTTCTTTGCAGTACCTCTGGTACCACCAGAAGTGATTTGTAACAAAGCACCTGAAAGAAAGTATCCATCTTGAGTTAATCCAAGCCTTGCAGGAGGACACACACTCCAGGAATAATATATTTCCTAGTTAGGCAGCAGCTGCTGTCTCTCTTGCCTCCTGAATGATTGTGTTGACAGATCTTTATAGTGTGAATCAAATCTTAAAGGCATAATGAGAAAAAACAGCACTATAGCTCTCATCCACTTTTTTTGGGTAAGATTCTTATTTAGTTGTTTTAAAATAGAGATTCAGAATATAGAAGCTGGATCTTAAGTCTTTTCTGCATCTGAATCCAGCAATGCTTAAGTGTGCAAGGTATATTCATTTACTTGTGTTAAATCAAGCTTTTATAATGAGGGAAGGCAAAGTTAGAAACGGAAAGAATTAAAGTGCTATCACTTAGATTCCATTACTTATTAAGACACTCAGGGGTTCTGAATTTTTTTCAACCTAGTGTCTGAAAACACAGTAAACCTTTGGAAAAAAGGAGGTATTTGATCAACAGAATATTATCTCTAATGCTTTCAACCCATTGTTTAAAAAATAAGTAATAGAAAAGGAAAGATACCAACAAGGGAGTATAAAAGCAAACACCAAAGCCCAGGAAGTTAACAATCAAATTAAATGCCTCAGGAATTTTGCAATTGAAACGTTCATTAGAAAGTAAAGAAGATAGGGCTGTGCTAAATTAAAAACGGATGTTTGTATGTGAAGATTTTGATCTGGGGAAGTAAGCTTAATTGGGCACAAGCTCAAATCCACACAGGATGATTTTAAAAGCCAAGAACAATCTTGTGATCTGATGATGCTGAACTTGAAATCTGCATTAGTCTTGGGGCTAGTTATAAAAAAAAAACAACTCTATTTAAATAGCAGTTACAATACTTACTATACATTGAACATTAACTTTGGTCTGGATAATCTAGGCAGATAATTGATTTAATCATTACAAAAGCCCTGTAAGGTTTTTTGTTCCCATTTTGTAGATAAGGAAACTCACGTGAGGATAGATTAGGTAACTTGTCCAAGGTCCCATAGGAATCAATGCCTCATCTGTTTGGCTCCAAAGCCATGCCTCTTATGGCAGAGACAGTCTCTTGTGTCTACTTTCTTTTTTCTGGGCATGGGGAAGACTCCATCTCCTAGCCTTTCTGCAATGAGACTGACAATGAATGGGAGCAGAAGTTAGTTGGATGGCTTCCTGACTGGAGCAATTAAGAGCTGACATTCCTTATCCCGGTCTCTTTTCTCCTTCCATTAGGACTGCAGAGTTTGTGTGCTTTGAAGATGTCAGTTTCTCAGGATGGAAGAACTCTGAGTCACAGTTTAGGAGAGTCACCATGGATATCCTTCCAACGCACATTTGTCTGTAGTGTGGGCAATAAATAAACCTTTGCTCTGCTAAGCCACTCATATTTTAGGGTGTGTTTGTTAGCACAGCACAGCCTACCCTGCCCTGACTAATTTCATCCCCTGCACTTCACCTTAGTTCCTTTAAGTATTAGCTGTTAATGCAGTATACCCCATTGTCTTATTCTCACACAGAAGAGTTAGTAGATAATAAAATAATCACATTGTACATGAAGAAAACATTACCTCTAGAAGTATCATCTAGAGTAAGAGGATAATTTATTTGAAAATTAGGAATGGTAGTTTTTGCCTGAAAATAATGCCTTTGGGGGCCACAGTCAACTAACAGTTGTTCAGAGGCCTGCTGAGCTAATTTGTGAAGACTCCCTGGTTTGTTATCTCAGTATGGCCCATGATTTCTTGTCAACTTCACTCTAATCAGCGTGTTTATGAAAGAAGGACCAAATTGTGAGTTGAACCAGTTCTCTTCTTCAAATAACTTTAAAGAAAAGTGTAAAATATTATACTCCTTGATCTATTTGATTCCCCAATGCCTTTCATGTCAGGAGATATACTTAATAGAAGAGGAAATTTATGACACATTAGTTCCATTAAAAGGTACCTCTAAAATTTTGGCCAGAAGGGGGTGGAGCATGATGGCCAAATAGAAACCTCTAGCCATTGTCCCTCCCCATGTGCACCACATTCAACAACTATTCACGTAAGTAAGTACCTTCAGAGGAACCAAAAATCAGGTGAGCAATCATAGTACTTGGTTTTAACATTATATCAAGAAAAGAGGCACTAAGGAGGGCAGAAAAGACAATTTTGCATTGTCTACACCTCCCGTCCCCCATCTCCTGGCAGTGCTTTGCCAGCACCCCAAGTGGAGAAAGAATCTGTGTGCCCAGGGGAGAGAGAGTGAAGTGAACTCAAGGCCACCTGCCACAAGGGGAGCACAGCACAGGGTAGAGTTCTGCTGGTTCCCATGGAAGGAGCATTTTGTTCAGCCTGACCAGAGGGAAATCCCCTGCCCTGAAACCCCAGTTCTAGCTAGTCCCACGATTGGAGGACAAACAGAAGCCTGGGGCCTGGACTAAATTCTTAAGGCAGTCAGGCACCAAAGGGTGCCGTCCTTGGGCAATTCCTGTGGCTGTGCTGGCACAGAGCCAGTGGACACCAGGAGCTGCTGCCAACCTAGTGCCTGTGTCCCCTCCCCCAACTACAGGTAGCCCAGCTCAGGGAGAGTCTTCTTCCACGTGGGGAAACGAAAGGGAAGAGCTCAGAGGACTTTGTTTTGCAACATGGATACCAGCTCAGCCACAGTAAAATAAAGTACCAAGCAGACTCCTGAGGCCCCTGAGTCTAGGCCTAAGTTCCTAGATGGCATTTCTGGACCTACCTTGGGCCAGAAGGAAGCATGCTTCCCTGAAGGGAAGGACCTAGTCTTGGCAGGATTCACTGCCTGTTGACTAAAGATCCCTTGGGCTTTGAATAAACATCAGTGGTAGCCAGGCAACAGTCATGACTGACTTTGGGTGAGACTAGGCTGGCTTCAGGTGTGACCTGCCACTGGTGGCCATGAAGGAGTGTCCACAGCACTCCTCATCCAAATCCTGCAGCCCAGCACACACAGTGAAAGACTTTGCCTGGTAATCCAGGGAATTCTCCTGTATCTTACTGAAGTCCACCAGGACAGTACCACCAGGAGTTTACAAGAGTCACAGCATAACTGAACTTAGGACACCCCAGTGCTGATACAGCTGCAGTGACCAAAGACTTAGAACACAATAAGCAATTCGCTTTGAATATCTGGAAAACCTTCTCAAGAAGGATAGGTTCAAACAAGTCCAGACTGTAAAGATAAAAATAAATACCTAACTCTTCAATGCCTATACATTGATGAACATACACAAGCATCAAGAACATCTAGGAAAACATGACCTCACCAAACGAACTACATAAGGTACCAGTGATCAACTCTGGAGTGATGGAGATATGTGAACTTTCAGACAAAGAATTTAAAATAGCTGTCTTGAAGAAGCTCAATGAACTTGAAGACAACACAGAGAAGTAATTCAGAGCCTGTCAGAGAAATTTAACAAAGAGATTGAAATAATAATAAAAAATTAAACAAATTCTAGAACTTAGAAATTCAATTGACAAACTTAAAAATGCATCAGAGTCTCTCACAGGAGAATTTATCAAGCAGAAGAAAGAATTAGTGAGCTTGAAGACAGGATATTTGAAAGCACACAGAAGAGAAAACAATAAATAAGAATAAAGCACAAGAGGTGCTATATCACCATTGTTTCTTATAGCTGAATAGTACTCCATGGTATACATATACCACATTTTCTTAATCCACTCATTTATTGATGGGCAATTGGGTTGTTTCCACATCTTTGCAATTGTGAATTGTGCTGCTATAAACATTTGAGTGCAGGTGTCTTTTTTATAGAGTGTCTTTTGTTCTTTTGGGGAGATGCCCAGTAATGGGATTGCTGGAATAAATGATAGATCTACTTGTATCGCTTTAAGGTATCTCCATATTGCTTTCCACAG
>VBSM01001562.1:3003386-3034708 GCA_008086735.1 Cheirogaleus medius
TTTATTGTTTTGGGACTTTTTGATAAAGGCCATTCTCACTGGAGATAAGTGACACCTTATTGTGGTTTTGATTTGAATTTCCCTGATGATTAGAGATGTTGAACATTTTTTCATATGTTTGTTGGCCATTATTCTGTCTTCTTTAGAAAAGTTTCTGTTCATGTCCTTTGCCCACTTTTTGATTAGGGTTGTTTGATTTTTCCTTGCTGATTTTCCTGAGTTCTAAATAGATTCTAGTTATCAGCCCTTTATCGGATGTGTAGCTTGTGAAAATTTTCTCCCATTCTGTGGGTTGTCTGTTTGCTCTCTTGACAGTTTCTTTGGCTGTGCAGAAGCTTTTTAATTTGATCAGGTCCCATTTATTTATTTTTGTTGCTGCTGTGATTGCATTTGGGGTCTTCTTCATAAATTCTTTGCCTAGGCCAATGTCTATAAGGGTATTTCCAATGTTTTCCTCTAGAATTCTAATAGTTTCACACCTAAGATTCAAGTCTGTTTACCCAGCGTGAGTTGATTTTTGTGAAAGGTGAGAGGTGTGGGTCCTGTTTCAGTCTTCTACATGTGGCTATCCAGTTTTCCCAGCACCATTTATTGAATAAGGATTCTTTTCCTCAGTGTATGTTTTTGTCTGCTTTGTCAAAGATTAGATGGCTCTATGATGATGGTTTTATATCTGGGTTCTCTGTTCTGTTCCACTAGTCAACATCCCTGTTCTTGTGCCAGTCACAAGTTGTTTTAATTACTATAGCTGTGCAGTATAGTTTGAAGACTGGTAAATTTATACCTCCCATTTTGTTTTTACGGATTTTTGTGCTATAGTAATAAACAAACATATTTCTTGTTGGCAAAAATTTTGATTGTAAAAACCGTTGACTGAAACAGTTCCTATTTTAATTAATAAAGATGTGTTTGAGCCTAGTTATACTAAGCTAAAATTCAGCGTCCAAAACCACAATTAAAAAAGAAAAATGAAGCACACCTACAAGATCTAGAAAATAGCCTCACAAGTGCAAATATAAGAGTTATTGACCTTAAAGAAGAGGTAAAGAGAGAGATTGGGGTAGAAATTTTATTCAAAGAGATAACAGAGAATTTTCCAAACCTAGAAAAAGATGTCAATATTCAGGTTCAAGATGGTCATAGAACACCAAGCATATTTAATCCATAGGAGGCAACCTCAGGGCATTTAGTAAGCAAGCTCTCAAAGGTGACAGATAAAGGAAAGGTCCTAAGGGAAGAAAGGAAAAAGAAACAACATAAAGGAGCTCCAGTATGTCTGGCAGCACACTTCGCAGTAGAAACCTTACAGGCCAGGAGAGAGTGGCATGGCATATAAAAAATTGTGAAGGAAAAAACCCTTAACTCCAGAATATTACATCCTGCAAAAATATCCTTAAAATGTGAAGGAGAAATAAAGACTTTCCCAGACAAACAACAGCTAAGGGATTTCATCAATACTAGACCTGTCCTATAAGAAATGCTAAAAGGAGTTATTTAAACTGAAAGAAAAGGGCATTAATGAACAATAAGAAATCATCTTAAGGTGTACAACTCACTGGTAACGGTAAGGACACAAATATAGAATTCTCTATTGCTGTAATTGCAGTGTATAAACCACTTATATCTTGAGTAGGAAGACTAAAAGACAAACCTATCCAAAATAACAACAACTTTTTAAATGATAGTATGAAAATATATGAATGGAAATAACAAAAAGTTTAAAACTGAGGGGAGATGGAGTTAAATGGTAGAATTTCTGTTAGATTTCTCTTTGCTTGTTTGTATGTAGAGTTGTCATATGCTTAAAATAATTGCCTATAAAATGTTTCTTGCAAGCCTCATAGTGACCTCAAGTAAAAAAGCTATAACAGATACATAAAAAATAAAAAGCAAGAAATTAAAAGACAGCACTAGAGAAAATCACTTTTAACAAAGTAAGAGAGGAAGAGGAAGGAAGTAAGAAAGAGAGGACCACAAAACAACCAGAAATTGAATAACAACATGGCAGTAGTAAGTCCTAGTAACATTGAATATGAATGGATTAAACTCTCCAATCAAAAGACAGAGTAGCTGAATGGATAAAAAAATAAGAGCCAACTATATCTTGTCTGTAAGAAACTGACTTCATCTATAAAGACACACATAGATTAAAACTTAAGGGATGGAAAAAGATTATCCATGCAAATGAAAACCAAAAAAGAGCAAGAGTAGCTACACTTCTATCTGATAAAATAAATTTACAGATGAAAACTGTAAAAAGAGACAAAGAAGGTAATTATATAATGATAAAATGGGCCATTCAGAAAGAGGATATAACAATTCTAAATATATATGCAGCCAACACTGGAGCACCCAGGTATATAAAGCATATATTATCAGACCTAAAGAGAAATGGACCCCAATACAATAATCACTGGAGACCTCAACACTCCACTTTCAGGATTGGACAAATCATCCAGAAAGAAAAGCAAGAATGAAACATTGGACTTAACATGCACTATAGACCAAATTCACCTAAAGATATTTAAAGAATGTTTCATCCAACGGCTGCAG
This sequence comes from Cheirogaleus medius, assembly GCA_008086735.1. Taxonomy (NCBI): domain Eukaryota; kingdom Metazoa; phylum Chordata; class Mammalia; order Primates; family Cheirogaleidae; genus Cheirogaleus; species Cheirogaleus medius. The sequence goes on from VBSM01001562.1 coordinate 3,005,940, forward strand.
AATAAACATTCTTCTCCTTAACATATCAATCATTTTCAAAGATAGACCATATGTTAGGCCACAAAACAGGTCTTAATTTAAAAAATTGAAATCATACCGTGTGTATTCTCTGACTACAATGGAATAAAACTGGAAATCAATAAATAACAAGAGAAACACTGGTAAATATACAAACAAATGGAAATTAAACAATATGCTTGTGAATGACCAATGAGTCAATGAAGAGATTCAGAAGGAAATTTAAAAATTTCTTGAAACAAATGAAAATACAACATATTAAAACCTATGGGATATAGCAAAAACAGTAATAAGAGAAAAGTTTATGGCAGTGAGTGCCTACATAGAAAAAGTAGAAAAGCTTCAAATGGATGTCCTAACAATGCATCCCAAAGAATTAGAAAAACAAGAGCAAATCAAACTGAAAATCAGTAGAAGAAAAGAAATAAAGATCAGAGCAGAAATAAATGAAATTAAAACAAAAAATTACAAAAGATCAATGAAACAAACAGCTGGTTTTTTTTGAAAAGCTAAATAAAATAATATAGATACACCTTTAGCCAGACCAAGAATAAAAGACAGAAGACCAAAACGAATAAAATCAGAGATGAAAAAGGAGACATTACAACTGATACTGTAGAAATGTAAAGGATCATTTAAGACTACTATGAACAATTATGTGCCAAGAAATTGGCAAACCTAGAAGAAATGGATACATTCCTAGACATATACAACCTCTCAAGATTGAACCAGGAAGAAATCTAAAACTTGAATAAACAAACAACAAGTGATAAGATAGAAGGTGTCATCAAAGGACTTCCATCAAAGAAAAGCCCATGTCCCAAGGGCTTCACTGCTGAATTTTATCAAGCATTCAAAGAACAAATACCAGTCCTACTTAAACTATTCTAAAAAATCAAAAAGAATGTGTTACTCCCAAACGTATTCTATGAGGCCTGTATCACCCAGGTACCAAAACCAGACAAAGACACAACAAAAGAAAACTCTAGGCCAATATCTCTGATGAACATAGATGTAAAAATCCTCAATAAAATACTAGCAAACTGAATTCAACAGCAAATTAAAAAGATTATTCATTGTGATCAAGTGGCATTCATCCCAGGGATGCAAGGATGGTTCAACATATGCAAATCAATAAATGTGATACATCATATCAACAGAATGAAGGATAAAAACCATCTGATCATTTCAATTGATGCTGAAAAAACATTCAATAAAATTCAACATATCTCATGATAAAAACTCTCAAAACAATGGGTATAAAAGTAACTTACTTCAACACAATAAAAGCTATGTGTGACAGACTCACAGGTAGTATCATACTAAATGGAAAAAAACTGAAAGCCTTTCCTCTAAGATCAAGAATAAGACAAGGATTCTCACTTTCTCCACTGTTATTCAATATAGTATGGGAAGTTCTAGCTGGAGCAATCAGACAAGAGAAAGAAATAAGGGGCATCCAAATTGGAAAGGAAGAAGTCAAATTATCTTTGTTTGAAGGTGATATGATCTTATGTCTAGAGAAACCTGAAGACTCTACCTAAAAACTAATAAACAAATTCAGTAAAGTTGCAGGATGTAAAATTAACATACAAAAATCAGTAGCATTTCTATATGCCAACAGTAAACAATCTGAAAAAGAAACCAAGAAAGTAATTCTATTTACAATAGCTACAAATAACATAAAATACCTAGGAATAAACTTAACCAAAGAAGTGAAAGATCTCTATGATGAAACTATAAAACATTGATGAAAGAAATTGAAGAGGACACACAAAAAAGGAAAGATCTTATTCCATGTCCCTGGATTGGAAGAATCAATATTGTTAAATGTTCATACTACCCTACATAATCTATGGATTGAGTGCAATCGTCATCAAAATAGCCATGACATTCTTCACAGAAATAAAAGAAAGTAATCCTAATATTTATATGAAATCCCAAAGACCCAGAAAAGCCAAAGCCATCCTGAGCAAAAAGAACAAAACTGGAGGAATCACATTACCTGACTTCAAATTATACTACAGAGGTGCAGTAACCAAAACTGTATTGGCAAAAAAACCAGACACATAAACCAACAGAATAGAATAGAGAACCCAGAAATGCACACATCTATAGTGAATTTATCTTGGACAAAGTTTCCAAGAACATGCGATGGGGAAAGGACAGTCTCTTCAAGAAATGTGCTGGGGAAACTGGATATCCATATGCAGAAGAGTGAAACTAGACCCTTATCTCTTGCCATATACAAAATTCAAATCAAAATGGATTAAAGACAAATCTAAGATCTGAAACTATGAAACTGCCAAAATAAAACATTGGGGAAAGGTGTCAGGACATTGGTCTGGGCAAGAACTTCTTGAGTAATATCCCAAAAGCACAGACAACCAAAGCAAAATTGGACAAGTAGGATCACATCAAGCTAAAAAGCTTCTGCATACCAATGGAAACAATCAATAAAGGGAAAAGACAACCCACTGAATGGGAGAAAACATTCACAAACTACCCATCTGAGAAGAGCTTAATAACTAGAATATGGAAGGAGCACCAACATCTTAATAGGAAAAAATAAAATAATCTCATTAAAAAATGCGAAGGTTCTGAATAGACATTTGTCAAAAAAGACATACAAACAGCCAACAGACATATGAAAAATGCTCAACATCATTAGTCATTAGAGAAATGCAAATTAAAACAATGAGATATCTCACCCCAGCTAAAATGGCTTTTTTCAAAATGACAAGCAATAATGAATACTGGTGAGGATGTGGATAAAGGGGAATTCTTGTACATTGTTGGTGGGAATGTAAATTAGTGCAATGATGATGAGAATGATATGGAAGTTCCTCAAAAAACTAAAAATAGAACTATCATATGACCCAGCAATCCCACTCCTGGGTATACAAGGGCTGTCTGGAAAGTATGTATGGAAATTACATAATAACAATGGCCAGATGATTTCTGGACAATAGCCCTCATATATCCAAAGGAGGGGAATTCAGCATATTGAAAAAATATCTGCACACCCATGTTTATTGCAGCAATATTCACAATAGCCAAGATATAGAATCAACGTAAGTGTCCATCAACAGATGAATAAAGAAACTGTGGTTAAATCATATACACAATGGAATAATATATAGTCACAAAAAGAATGAAATCCTGTCATTTGCAACACCATGGATAGAACTGAAGAACATTATGTTAAATGAAATAAGGCAAGCACAGAAAGACTAATCTCACATGTTTTCACTCATGTGAGAGCTAAACAATTAATCTCAGGGAGAAAAGAGAGTAGAATGATGGTTACCAGAGGCTGGGAAGCGTAGCAGTGAATGGGGGGATAAAGTGGGGATGGTTAGTGGGTGCAGAAATATAGTTAGATAGTTAGATAGAATGAACAATATTTGATAGCACAACAAAGTGACTATAATCACCAAGGTAGGGTGTACTTTGAAATAACTAAAAGAATAGAACTAGAATGTTCCTAACACAAAGAAACATTAAATGTTTGAGGTGATCGATACTACAATTACCCTGATTTCATTAATTTACCTTGTATGTCTGTATCAAAATATCACACGTATAAAGATATACAACTATTATGCACCTATAATAATTAAAATGTTGGCTAGTTCTTGTATCCTGAGTAGAGTGGGTCTAACATATCTCCACTGTATCTCAAACTTGTATTCTGGGAGAGCGTTAATACTAAATCCTGACATTCGACACTTTGCCTTTTGCTAGGTATTCTGAAGTCTATAACATGGAACTCTCCAAAATTTTCCTGATAAGGAATGTCTTTTGATTTCTCTGTAATTTGACCATTGTTCTCTTAATTAAAAATGCTGACTTAGCAAATGACTGATGCAAAGAAACAACTTCTCCCCAGGGAAACATCATAAATGGAATGTGGCCGTGGTAGCTGACTCAGAGATGGCCAGGTGAAATATAGATTTCAACTAATAACATCAGGGTCCTGTTGGGAAATCTTAATTAAAGAAGACCTTTATTCATAGTACTCTCTTCCATTAATTCTGTCATTTAATTGATAAAGAAAACCCCCATCTATTACTTTGCACATCAGCCACCTGAGACCCCCACCACTCACAGACAACCCACATCAGCATAATACTAAGCTATTATCCAGCCCATCAACTGATCTATTACCTGGAGCATCAGCATAACAGTAAACCTATTACCTGGCACATCAACTACCCTATTACCTGGTACAACAACATAATTCTAACCTATACCTGACACATCAACTACCTATTATCTGGCAGGCATTAGACACTTGAGACCCCACCCCTCAGACCACCCCAACTTAATAAAAGTGGGAAAAATAGAGTAGATGGAGCTCAGAATTTGGTGGTGAGACCCCTCTGAGCCCGCCGGCGAATAAACTTTGATTCTCCAATTCTCCACTTGCTGCTTGGTTTGTCCTCGGAACCACCTGCTGTAACACTTGCTGTAACATAATGACCTCAAAGTCTGGAACACATAGAGCTAGACCTTTGATTTGAGATACTTTCTATTACAGGTTTTTCTCTAATATAGCCATTTATTTATTTAAAACATTTCAACACTTAGTATATATGTCCTCAGCAAAGGAGCACTTTGATTCCATTTTCTTTAAACAATGATGGAAGTTGAATGACGATATAATCAGGACACATTCAGGAGGAGGAACAGGTGTTTTAGGGTGGACAATGGAGGTGTTTGATTTTGTCATTCCCCTGCATGATTACTGTCATCAGAAACCTCAGTGTTTCTGATTCTTCTGATAAATTTGATATATGTCACTTTCCTTTCTTTTAGATTTGTGTAGATGACCTAGCATTGAACTCTCAATACAAACCTAACACTATTGTCCACATCTCTGCTGAAAAATTTATTTATTTAGTAATTCCCAATCCTTATTGTATCACCGTTTTAGAAACCGATCCTCGGTTAGGGGCTCAGGGTATGAGGTAGTTGTTCTAGAGAAAGAGATTTAAAGATACTGCTTTGCTTTTTCTTTGCATGGCGGTAAAGACTTTTCTGATTTTGATAGAAAGTAAAAGTTATGCCACATTGACAGTACAGATGAGGCAAGGCACAGCATTAACTGTTCCATCTGCTGTTTCTTAAATAGGACAAACTATTCTTGGAGCTCTGTGAAGTGCCTGCTTCATCTCACAAGAGTTGGAAATGACTGGGCTTCTCAGTGAACTCAATAGGTGAAAGATGTGACTTTTAAGGCTAAATGAGAAAAAATGGAGACATAAGGCATATGGAGAAGAAATGTCTAGCAAGGGATTCTGTTTCTATGAAAGCTCAGGTAACAGGATTTTTTATGATCATCACAATTCTGTTCCCAATCCAGAAACTTTACTTTTAGTAAAAAGTCATCTGTCTCTTCTGTAATCCTTTCGAGATTATCATTGCAATTTATCATTTGCAATGATAAACTCAGCAGTCCACAGGTGTTTATCACAGGATTTGGGGAGGTGAATAAAATTGAAATTTCAAAGCCATTATCTCTGCATGTGCCTCAGAACATTTTCGGCAGCTATCTCTGGAATAAAGCTTCCCTTCCATCCTGTTGCCCGGGCTCTGAAAGACTAGTGCATTGCAATGTGCTCTGTGTAATTAGATGTCTGTGAAGTTATCTCAGGTTATTTCTCATTTTTCTGTCTTTCAGTGTGTTTCTGTCTTATAATTGCTTGTTTCAAGTTAAATACCTAATGATTGCACATGTTTCTATTTCAGAAAGTCCTTGAATATATTCTTGAGAATCACCACCTTTTAACATAGTTAAAAAGACAAGCTTCAAAAGACCAAGCTGAATTGTGATTGGCCTCTTGGTAATCAGGTCCAAAAACCACAGGGTTCAAGTGTAATTTACTTAGTTTCTTATATGCCTAAGTATTTATGGAAAGAGCTCATTCACTATTGTACCAAAAACTTTAAAATGCCTAGGAATAAATTTAACCAAAAATGTTCATGGCATGTATTTCCCAAAGAATATAAATCTGTACTAAAGGATACGAAAATACTGAAAAACAGAGGTATAATATATTTCTGGTGAAGATGATTCAATATGGTAAATATATCTTTTCCTGAGTAAATCTATAAATTCAGTGTGATAATTGTAATAAAAACCCCAATGGGACTTCTGTGTAACTTGATTCTAAGTCTCTTCCAGAGTAAAAAGTTCATGAAAATCATTAAGAAAATGTTGAGAAAAAAATGAGGGAGATACCCTTTGCTTTTCTTTTTATGTGCTTGTTGATATTGCTGATAATTTTCTGGACAATTCAGTTTGTTTTACTAACAACTCATAACTTTTCTTTTTAAATTAATGCACACATTATTTTTTTCTACCTTAAGAGATTAATGTCGCCCTTCACTAGTGTCTTCCTGGTTGAATTGTGTCTAAGTCAAATTGCCCTTAACGTTTTATTAGTAGGATTTTGTAAGAACAAGATTCTAGTGTGTTTGCTACAAAATAATGCCTTAATGGCTTTATTATTTTTTTCATTATTTTACTATAAAAATCTCTAAGGCTATGACATGATGTCAGTTAGTTTCAATAGTAAACTAAATAGTGAAATTGAAGTTAAAATTATTTTATCAGTTTTAAGTAGTCTCTGAGTGAGCCTATGATCAGAATAAATATTTCTTCATAACTAAATAATTTTCACTGATTAATTATCTTATCTATAAATGATCATGCTTAAGTATTAGAAAATTAGTCTATTCTTGGTTTCTTAATTCTGTGTCAATAACGTTTTACTAGAGGATTCAAGCCAAGAAACAAATGCAAATGTGTTGTCTAATTTATACCTAATGAGATGATGGGAAAGAAAATGAATCCATAAACTGCTTTACTGCTCTCATGACCTATAACTTGACAGAGGTGTTGTCCTAAGGAAAGCTCATGGTTTCAGAACAAGACATATTGGTTAAAATGTTCTGTTGTATGGAATCTTGAATTCATCTTACACTGCTTCAATAAACCATGTTCAAACAGGCCAAGGTGGCATTTGAAATAATAGCTGTTTTACTAAAGATTCTATGTCAGAGTCAAATAAAATCTAGCTGAGACAGAATGATGTTCCTGTATGTTAACTGAGTTTCCTGTGATCACTGAATCTGCATTAAGAAGCAGCCTTGGGATATAGATAGAATGTACCAACCATCTTGTGCGACTCAGCCTTGTGAGTAAAATTCAGTTAGTTAATGAGGACAGTTGTAGAATTGGGATTTGGGCTGGCTGTATAGGTAAGAGGAAATGCAATGACTTTATTTTGTTTATTCATTTGTTGAAAACTATATATTGAGTGTCAGCGAGGGGCTAGATATATTGCTGGATGTAGGGACACAGTGATGGACAAGATAAGCACGATGGCATATTCAAGGAGTTATAATCCAGTTGGTGGGAAAAGACATACTTAATTCCTTGTGAAAATTCCTTGTAATGTTGAAATAGGATAATATCTGTAAAGAGTGTAATGTGCTGTATTTGCTCAGTAAACATTATTTTTTCTCTTCTGCTATGTATCTTTGTGTACTGGGTACCTAGTTGTGTTCTTTTGCCAAGAAGATTTAGCATTCATGCAACATTGGTTTTGATTACCAACCAAATATGGGTCATGAACTTAATAAGTGATGCAGAGAAAGGCTGACAACACAAACGCACTCTGTAACTCATGAGCAAATAAAAAAGGAAGCATGTGTCCATGGCAGGAAAGCAGTCATTTCAAAGGTAGACATCCAGATAAGTCACTAATTCAGAGGGAATAGAAGAGAGTGGTTCAGAATCTCTCCCCACCCAATCAAGTGACTATAAATGATGTAGATCTTATTGCTAATATCATAGTGGCATCCTTGGAAGTTGATAGTTCTGATGAGAATGATGGGAGCCAAGTTTCAAGTTATTAGATTATTTAGATTTATCCTCAGGGTCCTCTGTCCTTTCAGAGAAGGCATCACTTCAAGGAGAAATGGAAAATGAGAGATTATGATCAGAGAATGATTGAAGGCTCTTTAAACCAGAGGCAATGTCTGTGCAGGACGGGGTTGGCTAGACTAGCAGGTAAACTCGGGACATTCTAGATTATAAAACAGCAAAATCTTCCAAGCATCCATTTAAACCACTACTGTCCTAGACTTATTCCAACAATTACTACTAAAGACTTCAAGTCCTGCTACATTAACTTTTTGACCTTGTTCAATTCTGCTATTCTATACACTTCTTGTGTACTACTTAAGAGCTGTGCCTCTTTCACCAGGGCTGCTGCTTAATGTTGCATAGAACAATAACTGATCTGCCTAACAGTGTTAATATCTTCATTCCTTCATTTATTCATTTAACAACGCTGGATTTATTGAATATTGACCATGTGAAACCCTTCTAGACACTGAGGATACATCAGGGAATAAAACAGACAAAAATTACATTGTGTGTAGGTTTGGGGTATATAGAAATACATAGATATAATAGTTAAATTATATACAATTTAAGAAGATGTATAAAAAATAGTTATTTAAAACACAGATCAAGGTAGGAGATCAGGAGTGTTGGGGGAGGGAAAGAAATTTTAAATAGGATGGTGCCATCGAGGTGATAGCTGAGTCAAGGGAGTGCCCCAGGAGGATGTCTGGAAAGAACATTCCAAGCAGAGAAAACAAGTGAAGGTGTCTGAGGCAGGAGGGCGTCTGGTGTGTGAGAAAATCATCAAGGAGGCAAGTGTGACTAGAACAGAGTGAGAAGGGAGAAACGAAGGAATGAGGTTAGAGAGGGACTGGGTTCAGGTTTTGTACAGTCTTGTAAACTGTAACAAGACTTGTCAGTTTCCACTTTTGCCTTGCCCCATATTATGACTCTGATATTTTGCAACCATTGATATTTTGCAACCATTGCAACTGTTTCAACACCTCACAAGGCTCAGTTCATGATATTTGACTATCTAAGAAGATGGAAAGAATTGTGGGAGGGGAGAAGGAAAGTTTGTACTCTCCGAGAATTGCTGATTGCTTGGAAAAAGACTAAGGTTGATTGTTGGTAACTGACTATTGACAGATGTCAGTCACTTTTTAGCCATTTAAATATGCTCAAAGAGCCATTTCCTGGTCCAGGGTTATTTTTTCACTTGTTTTATCATATGTAGTTTTAATTTTAGCAGTTGGTTTTCAAAATTTTCATCCATTTTTTGGGGGGAATGTTATCTTTTTATCTATTTTTTTAATTTAAAAAAAATTTCCTCCAAGAATAAAGGCAGAAGTTATTTTTTTGTTTTAAAAAATCATAATTACATTTTAATACTTTGCATTGAAAATAGGAACAGGAAGTGCCAGAGTAAGGGGAAAAGTTCTTAGGAGCTTATCTTAAACTCTAAGATGTGGGAGACCCCTTCTTCTCTATCCCCTAACTCTACAGGGCTTTTGATGATTGGAGAACATATTTTTCATTCCAGCCTCAGATGACAGAAGGCAATTTCAAGGAGTCAGCCCTCTAGGATGGGCCACACTTCCACTAGAACTAAATAAAACAGAACAAATAGCTGAGCACTTGGAAAAATCTACTTCTTCATTCTATTAATATTAACATCTGCTACTTAGATGCCCATAAATACTTTTATATTTATATGAAGATGCCATTATTCCAGGAACAATGCTCAGACACTGGAGCTTATACTAACACAAATTCAGAAAACGTCAAATCTAGTGAGACAAATGTAAATGGTTCAGTTCTGACCATGAGATTCAAATTCTCCGTAAGGCTGTTAGGTAATTTAGAAAATGAGGCAATGCTATGTGTCTTTGGTGACTTAGAATATGCTGAAGTGACATCAACCCACATGAGTACAAATTAGGGCCAATGAATCAGTTACAGCTGAGAGAGGCTGGGGCCTATCGCACTGGGTGGGATGAAAATAGTGGTATATTTAAGGGGAGTGAGGCCAGAAGAAAAGGCATTTGCAAAGCAGAGAAAACATTTAAAAATATTTTTATCTAAATGTAAACTTTCCTACCAATTATTGTCTTCTCCATCTCAGTCTCCACTCATACTGCCATGCTAGAGATTTTGTTCGTGGCCTGATGGCAAATTGGATTATATTTTCCATTTCTGGGAAGTCTCTCTTCATAATATAACAAGTTCCATTTGTCTGAATCAAGGTCCACAGTGAGTTGGACAGAAAGAAATGTCTCTTCTAGACAACTGCCAGGGGATAGTCTGAATCTGATTTAAGAGTGAGCGAATAGACCAGACTAAGGTGGGTTTGAGAATTTAGGTTATTTCTTGGTCCATTCTTGGTCTTTTAACCCTATAATCCAATTTTAGGATTGCCTAATACTTTGGGCATAAAGAAACTTCTCAAAGCAGTTTGCCTAATTGCATTTTAGGAGGCTTCTTGATTCCTTCCTCAACAAATGGCTTCTTAACATCTGCAGTGATGTGATCTAGGTCTTGGGTCCACCCCAACCCAGCCTCTCAACCCTGAGAACCTCAGCTCTTTCACCTTCAGATGACCCTGAGCCTAACAGGCTGATTTTCCTGAGGTCACTATAGCCCAGAAGAAACCTCCAAAGCACAGATACTACTCAGAAAGCCAGAGGAAAAAAAAATTAGCATTCGGAGTGGGAACTTTCCTATCCTTCACTTAGCCTCCTAAGGACAGTTAAAATGTGGTCAGGCTGAGAAGCCAAAATATAACTCCATAATTCTAATTAGAATGTGACTTCCAATTTATCTGATTCATTCAGATGAAGTCAGCTTCACTTTATTATTTATTTTATTCTATTTTCTATTGAAAAAAATGAAATGGTAAAAATTTCAAATAGTACTAGAAGTTATAAAATAAAAAAAATTAATATATATTTCTACTCTACACTCCATCTTCCTTTTTTAGAGATAACCACTACTAACAGTTCTTATTTATCCTTCCAGAAGAAAAACCGTATAGGCAAACATATATATACATATACATATGTATATATATATATGCCATTTTTTATACAAGTGGGAGCATCTCATGTACACACATCTGTGCTTTGCCTTTTTATTTTTACTATACAATGCTTTTTGAAGGTTCCCTTGAGAAAATGTCTTTACACTAATGCGTGAGTATAAATTTAGGCAGAACTACTAGGTCTGTGTTTATATGTATTTTAGTTTTTTGTGAGCTTTATTGAAGTATAATTGGTTTATGAAAAATTTCACCCATTTAATGTATACAGTTTGATGAGTTTGGATATTGGCATACATCCATGACAGCATCATCACGATCAAGATACTAAACATATATATCACCTTCAAAAATTTCCTTGTGTTCTTTTGTGTTTTGTGTGTGTGTGGCAAGAACACTTAACACAAGATCTACCCTCTTAACATATGTTAACGTGTGCAATACCATTTCATTAACTATAGGCACTCTGCTGTACAGCATATCTCTGGAACTTAATCATCTTGCATAGTAGAACTTTCTACTCGTTGTGCAACCACTCCCCATTTCCTGTATTTTGATTTTTTGATGGTTATTACCAAATTGCCTGCCAAGGAGATTGTTCCAATTTCTCTCATTATCAACATATGGCAGTGACTATTTATTTACACCATGGCCAGCATAGCACTTTCAAAACATTTGATCTTTGGCATTATATTAGATATATATCTAATATATACATAAGATATATATAATGGTAGATATATATATCTCACAAATAGTGAGATATAACCTTTGACTCAGTATGTCTTTAGTTATAAGTCAGTTTGAATATTTTCTGACCTGTGTATAAGCCTGATGTAACCTTTTCTAAATTTTCATCTAGATTATCTGCCAGCACATTTGAGGACAAGAATAACATACGACCTTTGGGGTCAGAAATTATAATATATTGTCATTGATGTTGCCAATGACATTTAGCAGCTGTGTGTAAATATAGTATTGTTTCATTAAAAATCTATGTTGAAAGACATGGATACTTCTATTATTATAGTAGTAGAGAAACATTATACATCCCATCTAAAAAGCACTTAATTAGTACTGCAATACAACACAATGTATACTCTGTAAAATGTTTGCATTTCCCTTTGAAATTGATTTTACTCCTTCACTCCTTAAGTCAAAATATTCCTCATAATACATATACCATAAACTGCTACAAACAGCCAGATTTATTTTTGCCAACTTGTATTTGAAAGTCTTTTGCAGTATTATTTTAGTCTTACAAAAAAGCAAATTGGTCATAATTAACATTTAGAAATATCTTTTTGGTAAGCAAACATTTTCATTCAGTATGTTCTCCGGCAATGTCTTTTATTTGAGCTGCTTGGCTTATAAACACATAATATACACTAATTGTGGAAACCCGGAGACTTGCATTCTCTCTTATTTTGATAGGAGCTGCTTTGCATAGGTTGTATTCATTAGCTATTTTGGTGACACACATTGTCAGCGACTAATGTGGAAATACCAACTGATAGTTCACAAGGAGTAGGTGAAATAGACCTTAGGATGTGAATACATTTAGGGCCAGTACATATTAAAAGAAATACAATCCTCTTCCAAAAACTAAGATAAATAAAAATAAACAAAGATGGTTTTCATTAATATCACGACCAAGTATTTTCTTAAATGGCTCAGGGCATGGGAAATGTAATGGGATTGAAATAAAACTTGTGCCATAATCCCAGTGTCTAAATAGAGGAATCTTACATACACAGGGAGCTCTAATGTAATGTTTCTGGTAATAACTGGAATGTTTTCTGCCATGTTTTGGAGTATGTATCAATTGTATACTCTAATCTCTAGGGGGAGCCTAAAGATTCTCCACTCATTTCCTACCCCACGAACTGTGGCAGACAGACTTCAATGTGGTCTCCATGATCTCTGTCTCCTGATGTTCATAACCTGTACAGTACTTCCCCTGCCTGTGGGTGGAATCGTTGACTTGCTTCTAACCAATGGAATATGGCAAAGAAGATGGAATGTCACTCCCATGATTATATTACGTTACACAAGTCTCTGTCTTTCTAGTAGACTTGCTCTAGAGACGGCCTTTGAAGAAGCAAGCTGCCATATTGTGGGTTGTCTATGTGGGGAGACCATGTGGCAAGGGACTGTGGGTGGCTTGGGGAAGCTGAAAGCCCCAGTCCTGTAGCTGCAGGGGACTAAATTCTGCCAACAACCATGTGAGCTTGGCTAGGACCCCGAGCCTCAGATGAGATCATACCTCTGGCTGATACCATAACTGCAGCCTTGTGAGACCCTGAATCAGAGAACACAGATAAGCTGTGCCTAAAATCCTGACCCACAGAAACTATGAAAGAATAAATGTGTGTTGTTTTAAGCTACTAAATTTGTGGTATTTTGTTATATAGCATAGAAAATAATACACCACTAGACAAAAAAACACAACCTGTGACATATTGTATTTTTGTTCAAAATATTCACTGCCCTTCGCTGGGGGGCAATTAATGCTTCCATTGGCATCACACAATATGTGGTGCCCATCACAGTGAAGGATTATAATTTCTTGCCCTTTGAACTTGGGTAGTAATTATACGATTTGCTTTGGCCCATGGAATGTAGACAGAAGTAGAAACTTTAAGAGCCAGCTTGAGGTTAGTCGTGATTTTCTTTTCTCTCTCCAGCAAACAGACTTTTAGTGGGAACAAAAAAATAAACTTTCATTTTTGTAAGCCACTGAGGTTTTAGGTTACTACAGCATAACCTAGTGTTTCCTCCTGAGAAAGAATAATTCTGTCAAGGACACAATTAGGTCAAGTTGCTGTGCAGAGTTTTTAAAATTTTGTCTTCTAAAATTTTGTAGCAAGCTCTCTTTAGATGGCCCTTCTCAATGTGTTATCTTCCTTTAGTGATCATTTCACATATCATTCTTCTTCTGTGTCTTTCAAGAAACAGAATCTAATATAATAGGGTAGTCAAGGGGTTGGGTATTCTTAAGACTCTTATCCGGAAAGTCTTGAGATTAGGGTAGAATCCAAGAGGAAGGAAGGATGAAGTGTACTACTCAAGCCCTTAGGAAAAGGCTCTTTCTGTGGGCTTATTTTTGCATCCTTCTCCTTACTTTTTTTAAAAGGAAAATTTCAAAGAGCAAAGTCATGATGGAGTCCAGGGAGAAATAGCCAAAGAGGCCATTTGGTCTGCTTCTCACCTAGAAAAAGGATTCCTAGGATCATAAATGGCACAGCCAAGTACATCAGGGTGAGAAACCAAGTCTTAACTGGTAATAGTGTTTCTTTTCCCAAAGTGTCTACAGTGCTAGGAACCCTCAAGATTCAACTGTATTAAGTAGCCAGTAAAGGATTTAAGGATTTTTGAGTTCCTAGCATTTCTCACATTGGCTCCTGATGGTAGTTAAATATTTAAGGATAGAATAGTAGAGGAAGGCAAGTGGATATGTTTCTCTCAAATGCTACCTTGAGTTAATCATTTAATGGAAGCACAAGACATTTTCAGAATTTGTGTTGTTTTCTTAGCACAGAATGAACACTATTTCTAAATGCCTTTGGGAATATTTTAAAGTGAAATAGGATAAATTAATTTCTACATGGTGCTTAATTTTGTCTTAAGTCGATGTTAATATCGACTTAAGATCACCTGAATCAGACTACTTCGGTTTGACTTCCTACTTTGCTATTTATTTTTAAATTTTTAATTTTCTTTCTTCCCCAGGTTTATTAAGGTATAACTGACAAATAAAATTTGTATATATTTAACATGTATGATATAATATTTTGATATTTGTATACATTATGAATGATTACCACTATTAAGCTAATTAACATATCCGTCACCTCACATGGTTACCATTTGTGTGTGTGTGTGAGTGTGTGTGGTGAGAACATTTAAGATCTGCTCTCTTAGTAAACTTTAGGTACACATATAGTTAATAATACTGTATTGTTTACTCTGCCATTTAATTGGCTGTGTGGCTTTGAGTAAGGAAACTGTGACTCAGTTTCCTCATCTATAAAATATACCTCTCTCTTATGATTTTTGTGAGAATTAACAAGTACATATAAAGTGCTGCTTAATAAACCTAACCCTACCTTATTATTGCCACCTGTGCTTCACAATAACTGTGCTTCTGACCATATTATTGAAGGGGAGACCTCTCTCATATATCCAAAGTATCATTTCATTCATTTTCAGTCCTTTTCCTGTGCTTCCAGATTGGCTAAATCACACATGGGCGATATCACACATTTATTAGAAGAACTGTAGAAATAACAGATTTCTTTAAGACTCCTTTCTTGTTATAGTACCACCTACCAGCTGTTTGCTCTCTAGCAACAGTTGGAAACTACATAAGTTGGAACTATGGAAAAAAAAACCCCAATTATGCTAATGTAGGGGGCAGTTTTTGCTTCAGATGCAGTCCCCTGCTTCCTGGGCACCAGCTCATGAGGTGATCTGACTTTCATTAAGTGGCTATCAACCAAATGCAAGGGTTCTGTTGTGCACCATACCTATTTGTCATTCGCAGCCCTGCCTGGCTGCACAGCATAATAAAACTTCCTTCTAGGACAACAGTGTTGACCTGGGGACAGGACAGAATTGATAATTAATTGGTGGTGGCTAAAGAAAACTGGGCATTGCGAACAGTCTAAAATATAGTCTAAAGCAGGGTGTCAAAATCAGGTTGGCTCTAAGTGAGATTAAAGTTTCAGAGATTTCTGATCTAGGTGAACAGGGTTTGGGTCATGGGAGGGTTTAATATGACCATGATTCTTACTGTTTTTTGGTATCTAGAATATAGGAATGAAAGATTTGACTGAAATAAGATGAAAAGTCTGGACGGGTAGCCCACTATTGGAGAAAAAGTATCAGGAGGAATTAGGAGAAAGGGTCAGGGCCATAATTGCCCAGAGTAGATGGCTAAACTGAATTAAGCCCCAGGGTCCCACATGGATGAGGGAGGGGTGTAAATTAGGGAGGCTGTAGCTCACTGATCATTTTGGGCCCAAAACACTGTTCACTCAGGGATGTATCCATGTGCTAAAGACAGAATCAGAAGAAACCACCAGGCCCTGGACCAGTCCCTGGCTATGGCTGAACTTCCAAGAGGAAGGCACTAGTACTGGAAGCTGAAATAGACACATAAACTTTAAAACTATAATGTAATTATTTTCTTTGCCTTCTCAAAGCAGAGCCTTTTTATTTTTACAGGGTCAAAAGCACAACCTCCTACCACTATTGTGAGCATCCAGCTGTTTGCTGACATGTGTGGAAATGGAAATTTGGGAGGAGTTGGTCCTTGTCCACATCAGCATGTGTATTTGTACTTTTTCATATCTAGAAAAGAATTTACATAAATGCCTTCATCCAAAATTAGGTTTGAATAGCCCATTTGTTTCCAACCAACTCATTTTAATGTTTAAGTGAAGCCAATTTAATTATCTAGCATGGGTAATTACAACTATTATCTAATTTATAAAATCCTATTAAATTTACTTTGGAGATTTAAGGAAAATGGTAGTTAAAGCCTTTAATCTTAAGAGTATGTTTTCTTAAATGACTACATTATTATAACAAGTCTAAATTATTAATAGGATCTTTTTAGTAAGAAAATATGTTCCTTAAATTTTTCCCTCTCAGTTTTTCTACAATATGAAGACGTTTGTCTTGGTTGACAAAATGACATATCAAAGAGAAGGTTCTTTTAAGCGAATTGTTTTTTAAAACACAAATTGTGTCAAAATAAAATCATACCTTATTAGGATTTAAGGGATTTTATTGTTTATCAAAGGAATGAAGAAGATTCAACTTCTGACTTAAGGGATTTTATCTTTGAACCTACAGTAGTTGTCAAAGAAATGTATATAGAGTTATTCAAACATATGTGTTATAGTCAAAGTCTGGAATGGGTGATTTCTGACAATAGATGGCAAAATTTATAATTAATTTAAACAGCTGGCTAAGAGCTAAAGTATCATACAGGAAAAAAAAATATCTCACTGCAAGCCAAATAACACCGCTCATAGCCAAATGATGCATTATATGGCTAAGCATAGACTTGGTCATTAGCCAACTGAAACAACTGAAGTCAACATTATCTAACAAATGTTACCTCATTTGAAATTCAGACTATCTCTCATAACATTTTGGTGACAGACTGGTTTTAAGCCAGTGGGGAAATAGTTTTTGAAATATACTTCTCTTCTGTACATTTGAAATATACATGCATTTCCATGTGTTTGATCTTCTGACTAGTTTGATTTATCCATTTCTCTAACATAATAGTTATTTAGCTTTTGATTAACAAGATAGAGTTTGAACAGAGAAAATAATTATGAAAGCTAGATTTCATAAAGAGATACAAAATAATTTTTAAAATTCCTTTAGTATTTTTAGTGTATACTATTGTTTGCCTACTCAATAACCAGTAACTTTTCTTTCTCTTTTCTAATGGAAGCCTGATTTGATTCAGTTACTCCACTGGGCCATGTGCCAATTATGGTGGTCTCCTTCTCTTAGCCAAAGACTAGTTTAGATTCATGATGCACTTCTGGGAAGTGAGATGCTACAAATGCTTCTGATCAAGATTTTCCATGCTATAAAATAATCACTGGAGGTAGGGTAAGTCTTTTGTTATTTGTGCTACAGGAAATGGCCCAGCCTGTACCTGGTAAAAGTAGGTCCTGGGCAGAGGCCAGGAGATTGTCTTCAGCAGAGATGGGACAATTGGGATCATCAAATGTAGCTGAACAGCAATTGCCTGAAGCCGAATGGCCTCCCTTTAAAAGCCCTGTATTTCTGTTTATTATTAGAATGATAGCATTTCAGACAGGAGTCTCCATCTTCCTCCTTTGCCAGCAAAGTAATAAAACTTCTTTCCTTCTCCTTAAAAAAAAGTCACTGGAATACTGTTTTGGCAACTAATTCAATGCATGAATTCAGTAAATGCTTATATCATTTGATAGTGAAAATTAGTTATGAAAAGTATGTGGTATATAAAATGATTACAGAGGAAGCACTGTATTAATCCAATTAGACTTTAAATAATTATTATTCAGGAATGCAAAAAAAAGAGGTACTCACTAGAATGGCTAATAAGAAATAAGTGACAATACAAGTAGTGACAATAATGTGGGGCAACAATAACTCTTATATGCTGGTGTTTATTATACATTGTTAAAAAGAAGTTTACCAAAACAAAACAAAATCCTCAAAAAACCTGACAGAGGAAAAAGCAATTATCTTCTGCTGCTAGATATTATTGTACCTGCCTGTGACACCTAGAATGGTGACAAGTGTCATGTGAGTCAGCTGGCTGAGGATGGCAGGGCAGAAAGATGTAAGGAACCTGTCTTTTATGACACAGTTGAGCACTGAGTTAACAAACCTGCAGCGGCCCTACCTTGGGAATAATTACATCAGATAATGCTGTTTCTTTACTATTGAAGCCAAATTGAGTTGGTATTTTCTGTTAATTACAGCTGAAGGTATTCCAATTGATAATTGCCTATTAACATATTAAGAGCTAGGTCTGATCATATAGATTATAGCTTCTTCCATAATATAGAAAGGATAGCCTTTCCATCATTAAGAGGGAAACGTGAAAATAGTTTGCACGGGAAGGAGGAGGGTGTATGGGGGGTTCATGTGGGAAAGGAAGGGGAAAATACCATTCCAGTGCAAAGAAGTATGGGAATAGCAAGGTAGAGATGAGATAGGAACTCCTGATTGACTGGAGTCCTGGGGAGATGGACGCACATGGATAGGAAATATAAAGCAGCACATCTTTTGCACCAATTCATATTTGCTATTCTGGGCTAACACTGTGTTGTCAGTGAGCCCTATACCTACTTGTGGGAGACCGCATCAGTGTTAGAGAAGCGGTGCAGGCAGAGGGAGGGCCACAGTGTAGCTCCTATAAGCTACCCCTTTATTTCTCACATAGTGGAATTGGAATCCCAAATTCCAGGATTCTCCTGAAATAGGGAGACATAAAGTTAGTTAGCTGGGAGTTTGGATGGGGAGTGTGCCAGAAAAGGTAGTGACTACAGGGACACAGGGACCCTGTTTTCAAGGGCTTTTGGACAGACCACTTGGAATTCACAGCCAGCCCCAAGGGGATTTGAAGCACCATTGAGAGCTGAGGTGGATCCTGGCCAGTAGACAGGACCCCTGTGCCATGACCAAGCTGAAGGAGTTAGGATCCTAGGGTAGGTATCAACAATGGGCACCAGCAGGATGACCAGACAAACAAGAACATATGGTTCTTTAAGGACAAAAAGAGTGTCACAAGGGCACTTCATACAAATAAGTGTCTTTTTCTTCCTATGCCAATAAAGGATTCAGCAAACACCCCACAGGCCCAGAAAACACCTTGGAAAGACTAGGGAGAGGATAAAGTGATTTGAAAAACTGAAAGAGATCAAGCATCCCTAAGAGATGATCTAAACCAAATATGTATTTTCTTTGTATTTCTTTAACACTGTTGCAGGCGGTCCTTGGTTTTAATCTTGTCTCCGTTTGTTTTACTAAGTGAATGACTAAGGCAGATTATTTAAGCTTCATGAGCCTCATCTGACTCCTCCAGAGAATAAAAATAATAAATTGTAAACTAGGCATATTGTGAGCATTACAAGTTTTATATATATATATATATATATATATATATATAATTTCAAACACAAACCAGGCTAGATAGACTACTTTGACATAAATCATAGGACTGTGCTTTCTCTTTGGAAGCACACAGTATAAGTGTATTATTCAGATGGAGTCCACTGGGTGCTTTAGCTTGGAAGAAGACTGGTTATTTGGGCTGAGCTGTGAGTCTGAGATCAGAGCAGTGGTCACCCCTGGGATGCTCTGTCCTGGTTAAGCCTAAAAGTGAGAGTGACATGATATCAAACTACATTTGTCTGGGTCTGCCAAAATCAAGTTATGAATGGTCCAGGGCCTGGGGTGGGGGACAGATTTTTAGGTGAGGAGATCAATTTGGCTCAGTTTTGAGGGGTTGGAGTAGGCCAGGGATATAGGAGGAGAAGAAAACTCAAGAGTAGCTGAATTCCTCACGGGTCTTTTGTCCCTCCATTATGAAGAAAATGACCTTCAAATTTCTCAAACTTTTCCATCTTAAACATTCAAGCCTCATCTACCTAACACCTCAAATATTTTCAATAGAAAAAATACTTCAATGTAGAAGCTAAGCAGAAAAAGAAACAGTGTTTATGGGGAGCCAGACGAGGTAGTATCTTTGTTCTACTTTCTAGAGATGGGAATCTGGCCTACTTGGGATGGACTTAGACATTGGAACATTATGTTGTATAGTTGAATTTTGATCTAGTTTTCAATTTTGGGAAACTCAGTACATGATCTTGACTTGAGTGGTCAAATAGCTACATTGGGATGAGCAATTATTTTGACTGTTGTATTAGTGTGCTAGGGCTGCCATAACAAAGTACCACAAACAGGGTAGCTTAAAATAATAAAAAAAAGGATGTTTCACAGTTCTGGAGGTTAGACGTCTGCATAGAATCCTTCCTTACCTCTCCCTAGCTTTGGGTGGTGGTCAGCAATTCTTGACATTCCTTGACTTGCAGCTGCATCAGTCTAACCTTTGCCTCTGTCATCACATTGGCTGTCTTCACACTGTCTTTCCTATGTGTATATCTGCCTCATAATAAAATTTATTTATTACCTCTATAAAGGCCAAATTCCCAAATAAGGCCATATTCTGAGGTTCTGAGGGTCCTCTTTTGGGGAGCAACACAATTCAACCCCAAACAGTCCAATCCCCTCCTCCCAAATTCACGTCCTTCCCATGTGCAAAATACATTCACCCATCCCCACATCCCTGAAAGTCTTAATCATTCCAGCATCAACTCTTAAGTCCCAAATCTCATCTAAAAATTACCAAATTAACAGCCCAAATCTTGTTATCTAAATCATTAATATCAGTTATGGTCGAGACACAGTATTATTGATCCTGAGGAAAAATTCCTCCCCATTGGTAAAATTGGGAAACCAAGGAAGTTATCTGCTTCCAAAATATAATAATGAGACCAGCAAGGAATAGACATTCCCATTTAAAAAGGAATGGTTCTCAACCAAGTTCAAAACTTAGCAGGGGAAATTTAATTACGTTTTAAAGCTTGAGAATAATTCTTGTGGGCTTGATGCTCTGACCTTGGGTCCGGGTGGTGACTCCATCCCACTTGGTCCTAAGTGGAAGCTCTGCCTATGGCCTCTGGAACTTAGGAGGTGGGGTCTCCATGCCCTGTGCCTTCTGGACACATCGTGACAGCAACAGCCCTGCCAGCCTCTGAACCACCCTTGGGGTCATTCTTCCCTTTTTAAAAAATATAACACAGGTTTGCAACTAAATACCTTGATTGGTCTGTCTTCTTCCTGTGGAATTCTAGAAGTTTGACAGTCTTCCTTCATTCTGACCCATCTCTGTCCCCTTGGGTCCAAGTTGGCAATGTTTCTCCTGAGATGGTTAATTGGATCCACAAGTCACATGCCTAATCTCTTTAGCAAATGGTTGTCCAGCAATACCATTATCTCCACAGCACACTTCATTTATTTTTCAATATGGATAGGCTGAGAATTTTCCAAATCCGTAACTTCTGGATCCTTTTTGCTTAACAATTCCTTCTTCAATTTATCTCTTTTCTCTTGTATTTTACTATTAGTGATACGGAGAAACAAGGCTGCACCTTTAACACTTTGCTTTGAAATCTCCTCAACTAAATAATAGATACAAGTTTATTACTATGAGTTCTACTTTCTACCCAAGAGAACACAATTCAGCCAGTTTCTCTGCCACTTGATAACAAGAATTGCCTCTCCTCTCGTTTCCAGTAACATGTTTCTCCTTTATGTCTGAGACCTTGCCAGAAATACCTTGAACTTTCATGTTTCTTCCAAGAGGCTCTTCAAGGCAACATAGGTTTTTTCTTTCAAGCACCTCAAAATTCTTCCAGTCTCCACCCATCACCCAATTCCAAAGCCACTTCCACACTTTTAGGTAGTTGTTACAGCAGCACCCCACTCAGCACCAAAATCTTTATTACTAGGGTTCTCCAGAGAAATAGAACCAATGGGATGTATATGTATGTGTGTGTATGTGTTTGTACATGAATGGAGGGAAGGAGAGAGAGATTTATTTTAGGCAAATTGTCTTACACAATTGTTGGGACTGGCAAGTTGGAAATATGAAGAGCAGGCCAGTAGGCTGGAGACCCAGGGAAGAGCTGCCATGGCAATCTTGAGTCTAAAGACAGAGTCTGGAGGCAGAATTCCTTTCTCTTAGGGGGATCTTGATCTTTTCTCTTAAGGTCTTCAACGGATTGGATTAAGCCTACTCCCATTATGAAGGGCAACCTAATTCACTCGAGTCTACTGATTTGAATGTCAATCACATCCAAAATTACCTTCACTTCAATATCTAGACTTGTGTCTGGCCAAAAAACTGGGCACAATAGCCTAGTCCAGTTGATAAATAACATTAACCTAAAATTAACCATCACAACTGTATAAGAATATTCTCTTCTGATATTTTCACTCTTAGTTGAAGTTGAGACTAGGGAGGGAAGGATGATTCAAATTTAGCTATGCTTTTGTCTCATTTTTCCTCTCCATTTTTTTTCTTTTTTTTTTTTCTTTTTACTAAAAAGAGAGTACATAGAAACAAGTGGCAAAGTTAACTCTCAGTTTCTCATTGTATCTTTTGTCCATAAACTTTGTGGGAGTATTAAAATAAAGACTTTGTCTCAGTAGGTATGCATGTATGTAGCAGAGTGGGAAGAAAAGGAAAGAGTGGAGAAGAAGGAGGAGAAGAAGGAGAAGGGGAGAGATGAAGAGAGGGAAGGAGAGAGAGAGAGAGAGAGAGAGAGAGAGAGAGAGAGGGAGACTGGCATATACACAAGGAGATAGTTTGCAAATTCTTAAAATATGAAATCCACATTTTCATTTCTTTCCAAAATTTAAATTTAGGGATAAGTAGAGACAGATTGGTTTGTGAGAAGCAATGGATGGGTGGGGGTAAAAGACTGGATGCTGGTCCTGGTTCTTCTCTTATGCTATTTAATACAAGAAAATGATTGCTAAATATTCAATTACTATTTTACCTCTTAAGTATAAAAGAAGCATCCATAAACAATGTCATTGCTATTTTAAACCAGAAAGTAATTTGTGTACTTCTGCTTTTAGGTAGGACTAGTAGGCAGCAGCAAAACAATACCCCTTATGCAACAATTAGGCAAATATGATAACATTCATATTTTTACATATAGTGGAGAGTTGTGGGAGCAATGAAAACTAGAGGAACTAAGATTGCAGAGAGGAAAGCACCCTTCCAGGTGAGTTATATATTACTGGTTTTTTGTCCCTGCAAGCATTCGTTGATTCAGGACACAGCTAAAGATTGAACATGACACAAATGGAGAGACGTCAGTAGGGTCATCACTAAAGAGGAGGCTGGGCTAGAAGAGTGTAATTAATTTAATAATTAGATTCACTAATTTCAGGATCTATGGAGGCAGTGTCCTATGGAGGAGAGAGGGGTGCATCAAGCACTCAACTGGTCTCCCAAGTAATTTGTGTAATGCTAAAGGGTAAGCCAATACTTCAGAAGGGAAGAACCAAATGTTCTGAAATATTTCCAGCTAGAGCAAACAGATCTGACAAACTCTGAATCAAAAACCCACACGAGTGATACCTGAGGGACAGAGATAAATAAAACATGGATTGAGTGCAATTACATTGCAACCCAGACCCAACACAGCTAAATTGTTCATTGGATTTTAGAGATTAGACCCTTAACTAAAAGGGGAGGAATACTAGCACTGTGGTCTCTAAGGTTCTTGTGCACACATTGTCCAGGATACAGTGAAATTTTAAGGGATGTGGGAAGAGACAATACAGGGAGAGCCACAGTGACTCATCTGTTATAGTTAGTAGAAAAGACTATAAAGTAATAATGACTGATATGTTAAAGAGAATGAAAAGAAAGATGGAAAAAAGAATAATGGAAACTATAGAACTGAGAAATACAAAATCTGAAATTAAGAACTCATTGGATTAATTTATCAGCAGACTGGGCACAAAAAGACAGGACTAGTGAACTAAAAGATCAATTGAAATAGCAAATATATACATCAAATATATCTCTAATATCTATCACCTATCTATTTACTTATCTGTCTTCATCTATTTGGATCTTCAGAAGGAGAGAAAAAAGCAAAGTAATATTTGAAGGCAAATGGCTGAGAATGTTCCAAAAATGATGAAAGATCTCAACCCACAGATTCAAGGAATACAGAAAAACCCATGGACAATAAATAATAACAAAAAACCCCTCCAACTCTTATGGGAAATAAAAACTGCTGAAAAGTGAAGATAAATAAAAAAAATATTGCAAGTAGCCTGATTGTAAATAAAGATACATTACCTTTAAGACAATAAGACTGAATAAGGTTCAGTTTTCAACAGTGAGTATGTAAGCCAGAAAGTAATGAAATAATATTTTTATAGAAAAAAATTACTGACCTAGACTTCTATAACCTATGAAAATATCCTTTAGAAATGAAGGTGAAGTAAAGATTTTTCATACAACAAAAGTTGAGAGAATTCATCACCAGCAGAACAATTCTGTAAGAAATTCTAAAGGAAGTTCCTCAGTCAGAAGAGAAAGTATCATAGATTGAAGCACAGAAGTGCAAGAAGGAAGGAGGAGCACTGAGAAAGGTAATTAAGTCGGTAAATACAAACAACACTGATTGTTTAAAACAGCAATAAAATATCTTGTGAGGTTTATAAAATATGTAGAAGTAAAATATATAACATTAATAGCAAAATGAGCAGGAAGGGGGTAAAAGGTTAATTTTGTAAGGTTCTTGCATTTTGCAGGAAGAGTTGGAAGTAATAATGTAGCCCTGCTTGGGATAAATCTGTATGCCTATTGTAATCTTAAAGATAACCACTAAAATTAATTTTTTAAAATGTGTAAGGAAAAAGCCAATAGAGAATGTAAAACAGAATAATAAAACAATACTTGATTCCCAAAGAAAGAAGAAGAGATGTACAGAAATGATATATTGCTGGGATACATAAAAAGAAATGGTAGAATGGTATAATTAGAAGCAATTACATAAAAATTAAATACTCCAGTTAAAAGAAAATATTGTCAGATTATATTAAAATATAAGACCCAACTCCATGCTATTAACAAGATATACTTTTATTTTTTTAATTTTATTTTTCATCATAAATTGATGAATTATAGTTGTATATATTTACGGGGTAAAAATTGATTTCATGATTTATGAAGATAAGATACAATAATTAAATCAAGTTCGTAACATATCTTTTACCTCAAACAGTTATCTTTTTTTTGTAGTGAGAACATTTAAAATTTACTCTCAGTAATTTTGAAATGTTTGGTACATTATTATTTACTATAATATATTCACCACATTGTACAATATCTCTCAAAGAAAAAAAATCACCTTATTCCCCTGTGTAATTGAGGCTTTGTACCCTTTGACCATCATCTCCCCAAGTCGTTGGTAACCACCATTCTACTCTATGTTGCTATGAGTTTGTTTTAAATTCCACATATAAGTGAGAACATATAGTATTTGTCTTTCTGTACGTGACTTATTTCACTTAGAATAATGTTTCCCACTTCCATCCATGTTGTCACAAATGACAAAATTTCT
Organism: Cheirogaleus medius; assembly: GCA_008086735.1. Taxonomy (NCBI): domain Eukaryota; kingdom Metazoa; phylum Chordata; class Mammalia; order Primates; family Cheirogaleidae; genus Cheirogaleus; species Cheirogaleus medius. The sequence goes on from VBSM01001562.1 coordinate 3,031,654, forward strand.
TTCTTTTTAAGGCTGAATAGTATTCCATTGTGTATATACACATTTTCTTTATCCATTCAGCTGTCGTAGGACATTTAATTTGGTTCCTTAACTTTGGCTATTATGAACAGTGCTGCAATAAACACGGAAGTACAGGCATCTCTCCAACACACTGATTTCAAATCTTTTGGTTAAATATCCAGAAGTAGAATAGCTGGATCATATGGTAATTCTATCTTTACTTTTTTGAAGACCCCCTACACAGGTTTTCATAATAGCTGTGCTAATTTACATTCCTACCAACAGTGCACAATGGTTTCCCTTTCTTCACATCCTCATCGATGCCTTTTGTTTTTCATCTTTTTGAAAATAGCCTTTCTGATAGGTTTGAGGTAATATCTCATTGTGGTTTTAATTTGCATTTTCCTAATGATTAGTGATGTTTAGTATTTTTTCATATATCTGTTGGCCATTCATATGTCTCCTTTTGAGAAATGTCTATCCAGGTCCCTTGCCCATTTTTTAATTAGATTGTTTTCTTTCTATAAATTTGTTTGAGTTCTTTATATATTTTGAATATTAAGCGCTTATCAGATGTATGGCAAATATTTTCTCCCAGCCTATGGGTTATATCTTCACTCTGTTAATTGTTTCCTTTGTTGTTCAGAAGCTTTTTAGTTAGATGTAATCTCATTTGTCTATTTTTTGTTCTTGTTGCCTGTCCTTTTGAGGTCAAATCTAAAAAAATCATTGTCTAGACCAATGACACGTAGTTTTCCCCCTATGATTTCTTCTAATAAAGTTTCGGTTTTTATGTTTAAGTCTTTAATCCATTTTGACTTGATTTTTACATACGGTGTGAGATAAGGGTCCAATTTCATTCTTCCACATATGGCTATTCAGTTTTCCCAACACTATTTATTGAAGAGACTACCTTTTCCCCATTATATATTCTTGGCACCTTTGTTGAAAATCAATTGACCATAGCTGTGCTGTGTAGGTTCATTTCTGCACTCTCTATTCTGTTCCATTGGTCAACAAGTCTATTTTTATGCCAGTACTATGCTATTTTAATTACTATCACTTGTAATATAGTTAGAAATAAGATAATGTGATTCTTCTAGCCTTGTTATTTTTGATCGTGTTTGCCTTGGCTATGCAGGTATTTTCGTGGTTCCATATGAATTTTAGCTTTTTTCTATTTCTATGAAAAATAACATTGTAGTTTTGATGGGCATTGCATTGAATCTGTAGATCGCTTTGGGCAGGATAGACAATATTAATAATATTAATTCTTCTATAATCTTAGCACTCTGGGAGGCTGAGGCAGGAGGATTGCTTGAGGTCAGGAGTTCAAGACTAGCCTGAGCAAGAGTGAGAGACCCTATCTCTACTAAAAATAGAAAAAATTAGCCAGCGTCATGATGGTGCATACCTGTAGTCCCAGCTACTTGGGTGGCTGAGGCAGGAGGGTAGCTTGAGCCGTGGAGTTTGAGGTTGCAGTGAGTTGCAATGATGCCACTGCACTCCATCTGGGGCAACAGAGCAAAAACTCTGTCTCCAAAAAATAAAATAAATAAAAAATAATTGTCCCAATTCATGAACACAGGATGTTTTTCCATTTATTTATATCTTCAATTTCTTTCATTAATTAATGTTTTATGGTTTTCAGTGTACAGGTCTTTCACCTCTTTGGTTAAATTGGTCTCTAAGGATTTTATTTTTTTGTAGCTATTTTAAATGGTATTCTCTTGATTTCTTTTTCTCAAAATTCATTGTTAGTATATAGATTGATTTCTGTGTGTTGATTTTCTATCCCACAAGTTTACTGTATTCATTTATTACTTTTTAACAGTTTTTTGGTAGAGCCTTTAGGGTTTTCTATATATAAGATTATGTCATCAGCAAACAATGACAATTTCACTTCTTCCTTTCCTATTTTCTTTCTCTTGCTTAAATTCTCTGGTAAGAACTTCCAATACTATGTTAAATAGAAATGGTGAGAGTGGGCATTCTTATTTTTTTCTGGATCTTAGAAAAAGGGGTTCAATTTTTCACCATTGAGTATAATGTTAGTTGTAGGATTAACATATATGGCCCTTATTGTGTTGAGGTACATTCCTTCTATAGCTAATTAGTTGAGAGTTTCTCATGAAAGATGTTGAATTTTGTCCGACAATCTCATTAAAAACTGGGCAAGGGCATGAATAGACATTTTTCAGAAGAAGACATACAAATGGCCAACAGATGTATGAAGAAGTGCTCAACATCACTAAGTCTTCAGAGAAATGAAAATGAAAACCACAATGAGATACCATCATTACATTAGCCAGAATGGCTATTATTAAAAAAGTAAAAATACAATAAATGTTGGTAAGGATGCAAAGAAAAGAGAACTCATACATATTAGTGGGAATGTAAATTAGTACAACCTATACGGAAAACAGTATGGAGATTTCTTAAATAACTAAAATAGAGCTACTATTTGATCCAGCAATCCTACTACTAGGTATCTACTTGAAAGAAAAGAAATCACTATATAAGAGAGATACCTACACTCATATGCTTATTTATAATAGCAAAGATATAGGATCAACCTAAGTGTCCATCCACAGATGATTGGATAAAGAAAATGTATATATACACAGTGGAATACTAGTCAGTCATAAAAAATGAAATCATGTGGTTTTTAGCAACATGGATGGAACTAGAGGTCATTATCTTAAGTATAACAAGTCAGACACAGAAAAAGAAATATCACATGTTCTCATTCATAAGTGAAAGCTAAATAATGTGCAAACATGAATGCAGAGAGTGGAATGGTAGACAGGAAGGGTGAGGGAATGAAAGGAGGGTGGATGATGAGAACTTACTTAATGGGTACAATGCTGTGATTTGGGTGATGGATGCTCTAAAAAACCTTGACTAGACCACTACACAATGTATGTATATAACAAAATTACACTTGTACCCCATAAATTTATGCAAAAAAAGCAAATGTAAGATGCTGTCTTTGACAGTAAGCTAACACTGTTTATGCTATCCTGGATTAAGCTTAAGCCCATTATCCAAAGTG
>VBSM01001562.1:3034808-3067992 GCA_008086735.1 Cheirogaleus medius
CCTAACAATATTTGTACCCCCATTATATGATGAAATAAAAGGAAAAAAAAAGAGGTAACATGTAAAAAATAAATAAATAAAATAAAATAAAATTATAGATTTTTGAAAAAAAAAGATGCTGTCTTTGAAAAAAAGAAATAAGAGCAATTATATACAAAAACTTTTAAAATAAAAAAGAGAGCACTCCCCTATTCTTTTATAGGGCAGAATATCTTGATACCAAAACTTGATACAGACATTAGAAGAAAATTATAGTCCAATATCTCTTTTGAACTTGGATATAAAAATCCTAAACAAAATATTAATATATCAAATTTAACAATATATATTTAATAGAATAGGATAAGATGCTATGATTAAGTGAGATTTATTCCAGGAATATAAGGTTGGTTTAATATTGAAAATTAATTAATTTACCACTTCAATGCTATCAATTGATGTAGAAAAAGCATTTGCTAAATATGAGCACTCATTTATTATTTTTTTAAAATCAGCAAAAAATAAAATAAACCTTTACAATCTAATAAAAAGTATCTACTGCTAAAATCATACTTAGTGGGGAAACGGTAAATATAATATTTTCCTTCTGAATTTGGGAAGAAAAATGATATTTATCATTATCACTTGCAGTCCCACTATCTTAAAAGTCCTAGTCATTGTAATAAGAGAAAAATGGAAAAGGAATAAAAATAAGAAAAAAGGAAGCAAAACTGCCGTGAAATATAGATGATAAAATCATAAACAAAAAAATCCAAAAAGATCTACAAAAATAAATAATTAAGAGAATTTAGCAAGTTTGCTGAGTATAAATCAACATACAAAAGTCAATTATTTCTATATAATAGCAATAAGCAATGAAAAATAAAACTTAAAAAAATACTATGTACCACAGGATAAAAAACCATCAAAATTTTTAAGAATAAATGTACAAGAAATATGTAAGATCTACACAGGAAACTAGAACATGTTGCTCAGAGAAATTAGAATTAAATAAAAGGAGTGATGATTAATTGGATGACAATAGTGTTAAGATACCAGTTCTGCTCAAACTGTTCTATAGATTCAATGTAATCTCGGGTAAAATCCCATTTTATACAAATAAGCCAATTTTCATATACATTTCAAAATTAGCATTCATGTTAAGTTCACTTGTAAATTTTTCTAGTTTGTGGATTCTTTTGGATTTTCTACATCCATTGTCTCTTACTCTCTTATTGGATAGATTCAAAAAGAATTGTACCAGTTTTAGAGTCAGGATCTCTCTCCATTTTCTATCATAGATTTCCTGGGGAGATCTTTACAAGTCAGGAAACCTTTCAGACACTCAGTTTTCCTATGGGCAAAGAGGAGATTGAGCTGTGTGATCTTTAAGGTCTTTTGTAGGTATAAATTTTATAAATTTATCAAATAGAAATGGAAAATGTAATACCTGTTTTGCTGGCTAAACATCATATTACCTAAGATAAGCCTATAAACTATTATTGAAAACTCAATTTCTGATAAAGAGAAAAGTGATAGGAAATTTTTTCCTCATCATATTAATTTTATGTTTCTCTTGCTCTGAACTATAAAATGCTAATTTCCTCAAACTGAACTGAAACTGTAAATTTAATGACTCATATTTTTATTTCAAATTGTGAGGAAATTTAATTTTATCTTCTATTGGGGAAATCTAAATAATCTTTTATAAAAATGATAGAGTTATCAAGTAGTCTATTTGCAGAGGTAGGTATGGTACTTTATACTTTAAAACACTTAAAATTGGAAATACATTAAACAATAATGGCTTTAAACCAATTTCAAGGGCAAATCAGATATAATTGCAAAATGAGTTAAAATTTAGCTTTAATGTAATACAGAGTAGAATAAAGAAAAGGTTATGTTCAAAATGTAGCCCTCTCTCCATGGAAGATACAGAGATCCAAGTCCAGTAACCACTACCTGAACAGACATGTCCAGCTTTGTCCAACTCCACGAGCTTTTCTCCCTGAAATAACTGACAAAATAGTTTGTGTGTTGGAGGTAGGGATACCTATAAACTTAAAATCAACTTGGAAAGTAATATATATATATATTTTTTTCTGACACAGGGTCTTGCTCTGTCACCCAGGCTAGAGTGCAGTGACATCATCATAGCTCACTGCAACCTCAAACTCTGGGCTCAAGTGATCCTCCTTGTCTCAGGTCTCCCAAGTAGCTGGGACTACAGGTGTGTGCCATCACACCCAGCTGATTTTTCTATTTTTTGTAGAGACAGGGTCTCCCTCTTGCTCAGGCTGGTCCCGAACTCTTGGCCTCAAACAATCCTTCTGCCTCTGCTTCCCAAAGTGCTAGGATTACAGGCATGAGCCACCATACCCAGTCTGAAAGTAATAATTTTAAAATGAATTTCTTTGTGGGTGGAGAGTGGTTGGAATAATGAAAAGAAGGGATTGGACTATGGGAGGAATGTCTTTTCCAATGCAATATTTGTTCTCTCTAGCATGATTATAATTTAAGTTACTGATCTCTTTCTTTTCTGTTATTTCTTTTTTATATTTACATTTTAAGATTTGTTATTGATACATATTTATGGGGTACATGTGATATTTTGTTAGCATGCATAGAATGTATAATAATCAAGTCAGGGTATTTAGGGTATCCATCATCAAGAGCAATTATCATTTCTATGTGTTGAGAATATCTCAAGTCCTCACTTCTAGCTATTTTGAAATGTACTATTCGTTGTTGTGAACTATAGTCACCCTACTCTATTATCAAACATTAGAAATAATTCCTTATATCCTAGTATAGGTTTGTACCCATTAACCAACCTCTCTTCTCCCATATCCCAGCCCCCACCCCAAATCCTTCCTAGCCTCTGGTAACTATCATTCTACCCTTTACTTCCATGAGATCAACCTTTTTAGCTCCAATGTGTGAGTACATGTGATATTTATCCTTCCATATCTGTCTTATTTCACTTAACATAATGACCTTCAATACGATTCGTGTTGCTACAAATGACACAATTTAGATTTTTTAATGGCATTATTTTAATAGTATTATTATGTAAATATACCACATTTTCTTTATTCATTCATCCATTTATGGACACATAGGTTGATTCCATATATTGGCTATTGTGAATAGTGCTGCAATAAACACAGGGGTGCATGCATCCCTTTGCTATATGATTTTCTTTCCTTTGGATAACTACCCAGTAGTAGGATTGCTGGATTATATGATAGTTCTATTTTTAGTTTTTGAGAAATCTCTACACTCTTTTCCATAATGGCTGTACAAATTCAATTCCCACTAACAGGTTTTAAGAATTCCCTTTTTCTCTGCATCCTTACCAGCATCTGTTATTTTTTGTCTTTTTGATAATAGCCATTCTAACTGGGGAAATATCATATCTCATTGTGATTTTGATTTGCATTCTCTGACGATTAGTGATGAGCATTCTTTTCACATACATGTTGACCAAATGTCAACATATCATGTTTTCTTATAAGAGATGTCTATTCAGATACTTTGCCTGCATCTTCAAGAGATTTATTTATATATTTTTAAATTTTATTTTATTTTTGCTGTTGAGTTGTTTGAGTTTCTTGTATATTCTAGATATTAGTTCTTTGTCAAATGAATATTTTGCAAATACTTTCTCTCATTCACAGGTTGTCTCTTCACTCTGTTGATTGCTTCCTCTGTTGTGCAGAAGCTTTTTAAATTTAATGAAGTTTCATTTGTCTATTTTTGTTTTTGTTGTCTGTGCTTTTGGGGTGTTAGCCATAAAGTCTTTACCTAGACCAATGTTCTGGAGTGTTCCCTCTTGGTTTTTTTCTAAGAGTTTTTATAGTTTTAAGTCTTATATTTGAATTTTACTCTATTTTGAGTTGATGTTTGCATATGGTAAGAGACAGAGGTCCAGTTTCATTTTACTGCATATGGAGATCCAGCTTTCCCAGTAGCATTTATTGAAGGGCTATGTTCTTAGTACCTTTGTTGAAAAGCAGTTGGTCGTAAATACATGGGCTTATTTATGGGCTCTTTATTTTGTTTCATTGGCTTATGTGTCTGTTTTTATACCGATATCATACTCTTTTGTTACTATAGCTTTGTAATATATTTTGAAGTTAGGTAGTATGATGCCTCCAGCTTTGTTCTTTTTGCTCAGGATTGCTTTGGATGTTTAGACTCTTTTTGGCTTCATACAAATTTTAGGGTTGTTTTTCCTATTTGCATGAAAAATTTCATTGGTATTTTGATAAGGATTGCATTGAATCTATAGACTGCTTTGGGTAGTATGATCAATTTTATAATATTAATTCTTCCAATCCATGAGTGTGGGATGTCTTTCCATTTGTTTGTGTCCTCTTCAATTTCTTTCATCAGTGTTTTATAGTTTTCCTTGTAAAGGTCTTTCACCTCCTCAGTTAAATTTATTCCTAGATATTTTTTATTTTTTTAACTATCATAAACAGGATTGTTTTATTGATTTCTTTTTCAGCTAGTTTGTTATTGATGTATAGAAATGCTACTGATGTTCGAATGTTGATTTTTGTGTTCTGCAATTTTACTGAATTTGTTTATTATATGTAAGAGTTTTTTGATGAAATCTATAGGTTTTTCTAAATATAAGATCATGTCATCTGCAAAGGGACATTTTGACATCCTCTTTTCAAATTTGAATGCCTTTTATTTCTTTCTCTTGCTTGATTGTTCTGGCTAGGATTTCCAGTACTATGTTAAATAGGAGAGGTGAAAATGGGCATCTTGTCTAGTTCCAGTTCTTAGAGAAAAGACTTTCAGCTTTTTTCCCTTCAGTATGATGTTATTTGTGGGTTTTTAATATATGGCCTTATTATGTTGAGGTATTTTTCTATGCCTGGTTTGTTGAGCAGTTTTATCATGAAAGAATGTTGAATTTTATCAGATGCTTTTAATGCATCTATTAGAATGATAATATGATTTTTGCCCTTAATTCTGTTGATGTGATATATCATGTTTATTGATGTTCATATGTTGAACCAACTTTGCATTCCTGGTACAAATACCTCAATTGTGTTGTATTATCTTTTTGATGTGCTGTTGGATTCAGTTTACTAGTATTTTTGTTGAGGATTTTTGAATCTATGTTCATCATGGGTATTGGCCTGTAGTTTTCTTTCTTTGTTGTGACCTTGTCTGGTTATAGTGTCAGGGTAATGCTCACTTTAGGAAGAATTCTCTTCTCTTCTATTTTTTTAAACATAGTTTGAGGAAAATTGGTATTAGTTCTTCTTTATAAGTTTGGTAGAAAGAATTTGGCAGTGAAGCCATCAGGTCTTTGGCTTTTATTTGTTGAAAGATTTTTATTACTGATTCAATCTCTTTCAGATTTTTTCATTTATTTCCAATTCAATCTTGGTAGGTTGTATGTGTCCAGGAATTTATCCATTTCCCATAGGTTTTCCAGTTTGTTAGCATATAGTTGTGCATGGCAGTCTCTGATTCTCTGATTACTTTTTGTATTTCTGTGGTAGGAGTAGTAATATCTCCTTTTTCATTTCTGATTTTATTTATTTGGATCTTCTGCCTTTTTGCCTTGATTATTCTAGCTAGTGTTTTATCAATTTTATCTTTTCAAAAAAGCTGACATTTTGTTTCTTTGATCCCTTGTACTTTTTAAAGCTTGTATCTGGTTTAGTTATGCTCTGATCTTTATTATTTTTCCTTTTGTTAATTTTGTGTTTGGTTTGTTTTTGCCTTTCTAATTCCTTGAGGAGCATAGTTAGGTTGTTTATTTGAAAGTTTTCTACTTTTTTGACGTAGGCATTTATTGGCATAAAATTCCCTCTTGGCACTGCTTTTGCTCTACCTCATAGGTTTTGGTATGTTGTGTTTCTATTTTCATTTATTTCAGGAATTTTTTAATTTCATTTTTAATTGCTTCATTGATCCAATGGTCATTCAGGAGTATGTTGTTTAATTTCTATGTATTTGAACAGTTTTCAAAGTTCCTGATGTTATTGATTTTTAGTTTTATTCCATTGTATTCTAAGAAGATACTTGATATTATTGTTATTTTTTCAAATTTGTAGAGACTTGTTTTGTGGTTTAATATATGATATATCTTGGATAATGTTCCATATGCTGATGAGAAGAATGTATATTCTGCAAGTGTTAAATAAAGTGGTCTGTAAATGTCTGTTAGGTCCATTTGGTCTAATGTGCAGTATATACACAATGTTTTCTTGTTGTTTTTATGTTAAAGTCCCCAAGTATTATTGTATTGGAGTCCATCTCTCCCTTTAGTTCTAATAATATTTGTTTTATATATCTGAGTGCTCTTGTTTTGAGTGCATACATGTTTAGAATCCTAAATACTGAATTGATCCTAATGCAGAATTGATACTCTTTTCATTATGTAATGACTTTCATTGTCTCTTTTTACTGTTTTTGACTTAAAGTCTGTTTTATCTGATACAATTGTTGCTAATCCTGCTTGCTTTTGGTTTCCATTTGCATGAAATATTTTCTTCTATCCCTTTCTTGTAGGCAGCATATATTAAGAGTTGAGTCATGTTTTCTTTTTTATAATTTCAAAATATTATATTAATATATTATATTATTTCAAAATATTTAGGGGCCAACTGGGCCAGGGCTTTTTTTGTTGGGAGGTTTTTTACATTACAGTTTCAATCTAACTACTCATTATTGGCCTGCTCAGGATTTCTATTTTTTCCTGATTCACGTTTGGGAGGTTGTGTGTTTCCAAGATTTTATCCATTTTCTCTAGATTTTCCAGTTTGTATGCATAGAGGTCTTTATAGTAGTCTTGGATGATATCATGCTGAGAGAATGGCATGATCCTGTTTAGATCCATAGGCCTGTTTTTTGTTGCCAGATTAAGGGCAATGAAATAAGGCTATGATGATTTAAGATTTCACCTGTATTAGAAAGCTTGGGATGATGAAATCAGCCATTAAGAATTTTATTTGCATAACCTAATCTCTTTGAGCAGCAGTGCCGTGTGATCTAGAAAAGCATAGACTTTCTTCCTAAGGCATAGTCCAGGGACCCTGGGCTTTGGAGACCATTTATCAAAATTTACTAGGTGCCCTTTTAATGCCTGGGGCTAAGCAGGGCTGGTAGTGCTTTCCCGGAGGGGTGTCCCAGGCCTTTATGTGAGTCCTGGTCCCTGTGTTTCCTTTTGGGGCACACTCAGACCTTCTATTCTATAAGGATGGTGCTGAGAAGAAACACACAAATGTCAGGACTTGATTCTGTAGAATCATCCCAGTGTCCCTTGGCCTAGCCCTGGTTCTTGAACTGCAGCCTGGCAAGCAGATTTTGCTGACTGGTATAGTGTTTCTTTCATGGGAGTGTGTACTATTGGGCCACCAAAATGGGGCTGACATTCTGATTTTGGGTGACACTCATGTCAGAGGCAAGAGGAGTTTATGGCTGTGGGCTACCATACCTTTTATCTTGAGCCATTTGTGTGGGCCATGCATTAGCTCTTACCCATCCCTGTTCTGACTACCGAACTGCCTGCCTCTGGTTAACAGTTCCTAAGGGTTGGGGGCCATGCTGAGAAGTCTGTTGTGCCTGATAATCACAGCATCCTCAAGCACTCCTGGGATAGTGTTAAGGCATGCTGGACAAAGAACAGATGCATTTTGAGCAAATAGGGCTACTCTTCTCACTCTACTTCCAGGCCTCTTGCCTATCCTCCCTACTGGGGGTAGTGTGTGTGCAAGGAAGGATTATGGTATGATCAACACTGAAAGCGATCACATTCTACGAATGATGTAATTACAGTCTAAAACATTCAAGAGAAGACCATGATTGGAAGATAGCTTGTCCTATGTTTATGCTATAAAATTCAAGACAGTAAACTTAGCATCACCAGAAAATGAATCATGAGTCATATTTTCCTGCATTCTCAAAGACTTTCATTTATCATTATCATCAAGGAAGCACATAAAAACTTTTAAGAGAATTGTTGAAAGTCGGTATACCTGGGAGGCATGAGGAATGATGTAGTGTCATGAGAAGTAATGCAAATAGTGTTAAATAAATAGTATAGTGAACTTCAGAGACAACATGGTCTATGTTCATTGATAAATAACCATACCTCATATGGTCCCATGAGTTTTGCAATATATTTTTAATAAAACTGCTTATATAGACAGAGTGCCCACAAAAAAATATTTTCCTGGCTATCACATACCATAGGAGCAGCCCTGGCGTATGGAAACAAATAAAGAGGACTTTGGAGTTGATAGATAACTAATTCCCTGGTTTCTGAACCTCATCCTTGAGGCTGAAGTCAGGTGTATGAGAGTTCTAAGCACAAATTGAGTTAGGAAGGACATACCAAAGGCAAGATAAGATTGCAGTGTTGCTCGGGTGCAGAGAAAGACTTGTCACTGAGAAAAGCGAGATCAAAACCAGAAAATAACAGCTTACTTCAAGTCTGCTGGTTGGGGCAGGGCTGGAAATGCAAAAATTAGTGATGAAGTTGGTTGTCAGGAGAGTTGGAAGCAGGATGGGGCAAAGTAATAGTATGCTCTGTAGAAACCCTTTTATGTCAGGTCTGGCCAGAGACAAGAGGTAGAAGTGGCACCTTAGAGGGACCATTATTGGCTGGACATGAAAAATAAGGCTGTGTGCTACTTGAAGGCAGGGGCTCACTCTTATTTATCATTGGAACCACAGAATCTATCTCATTGCCTAAAACATAGCAAAAGTGCAGAAAATGCTTGTTGGATGAGTAAATAAATTTCTATTGAGTAAATTTCTATTGAGTATAAATAAATATACTCAATAGAAAGAAAAAGGTGTTTTCATTCTAAAGATCAGAAAAATGCAGAAGACAGGTCTACCAAAGTTGGCTTAAATTTCCATGAGAGTGTTTCCTTTCACTTAAATTGGAAAAAAATTGAGTCAATGTAGTCAAATTGGAGTTTATGGTCACAAGAGGGAAAGATCAGCACGGGCACAGTGTCCTTCTACAGGAAAGTCAAGCAAGGGTTTTGTTTCTCCTGGGAACACTTAACCCCCTAACCCCCCACAAAATCAGAATTGAATCCAGATGCTCACTGGGAGGTGATGTTCTCTGTTACTGTGAGTGGGACCACAATTTTTCTTATGGTTCAAGACACAAGACTTAACTATAATTTTCCATTATGGTCTTCCTTATGTTCCTTTCAGAAAGTAGACAGTTCTATTTCCATCAGTAATTTCCCTTGAAATTCCCCTGTATTTCAGATTCTGTTGATAATACAGAATCACACAACTCCATCTGGTCCTGCATCTGCTTGTCACCATCCACATGTCCCTGAAGTGGGAATAATCTTGCTCTCTGCAGAGCTTTTTATGCTAGTCCTGTAGATGTGGCAAAGGAGCCCTCACCTTGGATTCTTCAGCTTGGTGGGTCCGTTGTCATTTGGAGTTGTTAAGTACTTATTTCCCATATGATGAAGGTAGAACAAGTAGCTGCTTATCTATGCTGACAATGTGTCCAAAAGAGAGAGCCTGCAAAAAAGGGAAAGCTGGAAAGTAAATTGACCTGCATCCTAATTCCCTCCTTTCTTCACAGCCTATTCCTTTACTGGTAATTAATTATGGGTTGGGATTATTTTGGTCATGCCTTTAAAACTGATTTATGTCACTAGCTAGTTAGTAGAAGGATTCTATGTAAAAATATGGAAAGCACATATTTTTCCCAAGGCTACTTTACAGAGCACATAGGGGATATGCCTATCTCTGTAGCTCTTTTATCATCCACCAACTCTTTGACAGTCAATCTACATCCATTTAATTTGTTTCAAAACACAAGCAATGAGATTATTTTCTAACTTGCAGTATGAACTCTAAGCCATTATTTGACTGTGATTTCACACAATGGTGTGCTCTCTACCACGTGAGCACCGGTCACCGTCTTATACTTGCCTTGGTAAGGCTGCTGTGACATCAGCCATTTACTGAACAACACTTCCCTTTGAGATGTAGTTCATGGCTCCTTGGGTGAGTCGCTCAAGCCCCAGATCTTAGTCTCTATTCTCTTTTATGTCACTGAAAACAGACAAGCCGCTATTAGTATTAGGATTCCATGGGGAAATCCCTCTCCACCCACTTTCTTTATGAGGAGCCACACTAGGCTTTTCATCCATCTGTGCTACTTCTCCGCCTTCTTCATTCAGCATTCTCCCTCTTCTCTCCAGGCTTTGTTCATAAATATACAGGTGCACCCCATAATTCACAGAAATTTATGAACACTACCAAAAATAAAGTGCTGGGAAGTAGTAGAGGAGAGGACAATGCTCACATGGACTAGTTTGGTGGGTTTTTTTTTTTTTCTTTTCTTTTCTTTTTTATCCCAGCTCATTCTGTTCTATAGTTTGGTGTTATAATCCCTGAATACTAAGATTGACACATGTAAGATCTGCGGAATAACTGGTGGAGTCTGGCCGGGATCCTTACTTAATACTTGAAACTGGGCCCCAGTCTTAACCTTCTGCAAGGGTGAGTGCTGACAATGAGGGCAATTTGGTTATATTCTTTGTCATGCAGAATTAATGCAAAAAGCCTTTGTAACTACGGTGTTTCATTCATGCTATAAAAAAGCACTTAATAAGGAATAAAAAGGTGTTTTTACCCTTATCTATAATATAAATCATGATCTCCAAAGAGTGTGGTGGATTATTCTAAACCAGAATAGATGTGAATGGTAAGATCTCACTCTCTCACAAACATGTTTTCTATTTGAAAAACATGTCGTTTTTTTAATTTTCTACCAGTTCATTCAAAATTTTAAAATACATGTTATTGAGACTTCTCTTTAATAATTTACTGTAACAAAATGCTATAATTTAGCATATAATATAGTTTCTCTATTTTTTTTAATCTCATAATCAATACTTTTATTTTGTATTGCTCTCATTGTATGGGTAACTATTGTTTTCCCTATTATTTTACCTCAAGTTTCTTCAGAGTTCGTCAGAGTCTGGCTCAAAGTGCCCCTTGGTGTCTCCTTGTTATGCACCATTGAGGACATTTTTGAGTCTGATTCAAGAGTCAGGAAGGATGCTACACACCTGCTTTCAGAAAAGTGTAGTCATGCAGTCATGTATTCATCCTCGGAACATTCATGATTCATGATGTATTAATAGATTGCTGTACTGGTACCTCAAAGAATTAGAAACAGGTCATGTTCCTCTCATTCCCTGCTCAGATAGAGCCATTTCTTTTCACCTGGTAGGATAAGGTCCATTCATCTTCCACAATTTCTGGGAACAGAAATTTAGGATAGAATGCATTTTCCCCTAATTTCTTGACTGTTATAAATTAAAAGCAATATAACTTAAAGCAACATCTTGAAAATAGATATAAAACTCTGGCGGGTAATATAGTTAAAATTTATTGAACACTTTATGAACCAGGAACTAGGCTAAGGGCATTCCATGGATTATCTAATTTATCCTTTTTAGCAACCTTATATATAGATACTTTTCTTATACTAATTTTACAGATTCACAAATTGAGGTTTAGAGGAGTGAATTTCCCAAGGGAAATGGATAATGGATAGCAAGGCAGGGGCCCTAGTGCAGGCAGTCTGGCTCCACAAACCATACTCTTAATCACTGTGTTATATAGTTACATCGGACAATTGCCTGAGGCTAACTTACACATAAATAGTAGCTCATTTAACTAAGCATTTAAATCATAAGAAATCACTTAACCTTGCTGTATCTCTGATTCTTCATTTATTACAAGAGAGAATTGGTCAAAGTGATCATTTTTATTTCTTTCAGTTTTATAATTGTATGAAAGATCACGAGTTAAAATCTTTGAACATTACACAAGCTTTTCTAGAGCACTCAGAAATGCTCAGCTGCTGAGTATACAACTATGTGGGATTTAGAACCAGAACACAGTTTTAGACTTTGGTAAAATCCCACTTACAGATGTGTTTTTTTCACCATTTTCATTATTTCCATTTCAAATACTCTCATAAAATATCTCATAAAATATGAAACTGGGGAAATAGGGACACAATATGTGACAATATGTAGTGTGTGTGTGTGTCTGAGAAAGTGAAAAAATATGAGAAAGTAAAAGGTTGTATTTGAGAGTGTGAAAGAGTTTGACATAAAGGAGAGTAAGTGACAGAGTATGTGGTATGTGTGTGAGAGAGTGAAAATGTGAGTGTGAAACAGTAGGAGAGAGAGCACATATAAAAGTGTATGTGAGAAAGAGTGCAAAAGGGAGAAAGTGTAGGTGAGTGTTCGAGAAAGAGTATGTGAAATAAAGCATGGAAGTCCACCAGAGGATATGTGAAGGAGAGAGGGCAGGAGGGAGGGAGGGGAAGAAAGAGAGAGGGAGAGAGAGTAAGTGAGAGAGGGAAAGAGAAAGAGAAAGAGAGGGGAGGAGAGAAGAGAGTGTGGAGAGTGTGTGTGAGGAATTATATGGTTAATTGTTGAGCAACATGGGGGTTAGGGGTGCTGAGCTTCTTCAAAACTCACATATAACTTAGGATTCCCCTAAAACTTAACCAATAGCCTACTGTTGATCAGAAGCCTTCCTGATAACATAAACAATTGATTAACACATACTTTGTATGTTGTGGGTATTATATACTGTATTCCTATAATAAAGTAAGCTAGAGAAAAGAAAATGTTATTAAGAAAGTTATAAGGAAAAGCAAAATATATTTACTCTTCATTAAGTGGAAGTGGATCATCATAAAAGATCTTCATTCTCATGTTCTTCACATTGAGCAGGTGGAGGAGGAAGAGGAGGCATTAGTCTTGCTGTCTCAGGATTGGCAGAGGCATAAGTAAATCTGTGTATAAAGGGACCCATGCAGTTCACATCCATGTTGTTCAAGGGTCGACTGTATGTGTGAGAAAGTGTTTAACGGACTGTGAATGTGAGAGGGTGAGAAAAGATTGAGGACATGTGTGAGTGTGTCAGAGGATATAAATGTGTATGTGAACCAATCTTTGCATTAATGTGTGTGTATGAGTGCTAGGGGCCAGCCCCATCCTGCCCACACACACACACCCCACATGACTCATTGTTCTGGACTATGTACCATCATCACCACTAGATGCAAGGGATGCCTCAAAAGTGGACATCTGACAGAAAAAGGATTTACATGAGTGGCTTAGATGAGTCATGATTATACCCTGGGATTAATAATGTTGGTGCTCTGAACCAAACTGGAGTTCTTTTCATGGAAGTGAGGGGATAGCTTTCGGGTTGGCAGTGAACAGCATGTAGCACAATAGGTGCAATGCTTATTTGGAAGGATGAGCAATAAACTATTAAGAAGATATGAAGTTGGGCATGGTGGCTCACGCTCTGGGAGACCAAGGCAAGAGGATCACTTGAGGTCAGAAGTTCAAAACCAGTCTGAGCAAGAGCGAGACCCCATATCTACCAAAAATAGATAAAAACTGCCAGGTACGCTGGTGCGCACCTGTAGTCCCAGCTACTCAGGAGGCTGAGGCAGGAGGATCGCTTGAACCCCAGAAGTTTGAGGTTGCTGTGAGCTAGGCTGACACCACTGCATTCTAGCTGGGGGACAGAGTGAGACTCTGTCTCAATAAAAAAAAAAAAAGAAGAAGAAGATATGGGGCGTGAATTTTAGTTCCAATCACATATCTTTCTGCATTGTTTGAATTTTTTATATTAACACACAATACTTTTATGTTTAATAAATACAAGAAAAAGAATAGAGATGTCTATCTAAGAGGTTCTTTTAAATTGTTTACTGAGTGATGTAACCTTTTAAACTTCCCCTTTGAGCCTACATTGAATTATATTTTATCCATAATTGTTTGGGATGAGAGACAAGGGAAAGTGATTGTTTTCCACATTTGGATTGACACCAGCATGGACATAAAGTTAAGATAAAGATAAAATGCTATAAGATGCATAGTAGAGAACAAAAATTCAGTTAAGAATATCCAGAGGTAACCATGAGAACCCAAGTATCTAGGAATTGGCGCATGTCTCAGGGAGGGTATTGAACTTGCCACAATTTGAACTGAAACTAAGTACATTTTAAGTATTGTGAATGTAGGTGACATCTGCGCTCATGGTAGGAATAAAAGACTTGAGGTCCTACACATGAGACTCACCTCTGTTTTTTGTCTTAGTTCCAAATACATGAGTGAGCAACAGATCTCCACTTCATTGTCCCAAATTAACTCTCAACTTTTAAAATAAGGCCCAGAACAAATTATGATGAACGAAGAACATTACAGTTTGTTTTGATGAAAAGTATCCACATCTTTCACATCTCTCCGATAAACTCTTCTGATCCCTACTATTTCACAGTGCACCTAACACTGTGAAATAAAACTTAGTGAGGAAGAAGATATTGCCCCTGCATTTGACATAGGACAAATACACAAATACATATTCCAGGGGGGCCACCCAGGATGCATACCAAAAGGTATGCCTCTAAGCATTCAGAAGATGAGGATTTCCTAGCAGGTTGGGAAATTTAGAGACTACTTTATCAGGAAGATGCCCACATACTTATTTATAAGATTCCATATATAATATTTCTTGTTTTCCTAACTTTAATATACAACATCCACCCAACCCATGAGATATAGACACCTACTCATGGGATGTATATTCATATGGAAAAGCTGCATAAAACATTCTTACACTTTAAAAAATATTATAATTAATTTGAGATGTAGTTAATGACAATGAACTCTGTAAAATTAGCAGTAAAAGGGTTACTCACCTCTGTGATCCTCACCTGTCAGGATTCTTGCCAGCTGCTGGCACACCCTCACGCTCTTCATGTCAGAATAAAAGGATTATGTATGGTACCTCCTCTTCCCCTGGGAAGACAAAGGAAAATTAAGGATCTCATTGAATTTCTTTTCAGGTGGGTGTTGGTGGACTTGGGGGTTACTGTAATTTGGGGGCTCAAGTGAAGCATAGCCAAAGTCTTAGGTGGGAAAAAAGGTGAGAATGACAGACACTGAATGAGAGATGGCATCGTGGAAGGTGGGGTGATGGAAGAAGGACAAATCCATCAGCCTGGTGTGGCCCAGAAGAATGGAGACCTACACAAGAAAGGCATGTTCTATAGCACCAGAACTGAGCTAAGAGTGAAGTTACATTTTTTTATTTCAATAGGGTTTTGTTTGTTTGCTTGCTTTATCAAATAACATTAATCTACTACCATTGAATGTTTACTAATTTTCCATAGAAAACTGTAATAGCTCAGGCACATTATGGGTTAAACACCTGATAGATAATGGGTTGCTCTAGTTAACCTAAAAATCAGTAACATTAGGTCTATGGGGAAATGTATTCTGCAAACCACTGTTAATACAAATGCATTTTTAAATACAGCCAGATAACAAATTGGAGCTATTATCTGTACAAATCTGTAACAAACACATAATTATGAGTAAAATATGCTATACATATTCCATTTTTATCTTAAACTTACAAAGTAATTTTAGGGCTATAAAGGGTTTTAAAATACTGCATATATTTTGCTTCTATTCAAGATGTATTTATTTTAGGAACAATTTAGAGTGTGAACATTTCTGGAAACATTATATCTTTAGTTGTACCTTCATTTAGTAAGCTGATTAAATATAATCAAACAGAAATAACTTCACTTAATTTGATTAATCAAATATGAATAAATAACTTGATTGATCAAAGATAAATAAATTCATTAACTAAGGTTACATGATATTGGATGTAGGGTTGGGGTAAAACATGTTTTTCTCATTATATACTGAATGCCTTGGGTGGTAAACAACACCTAGTAGATGTTCAATAAATATCAGTGAAAGAACACATAGATGAATGAATGAAGCAAGTGTATATAAATGAAGGAATGATTAGATTCAGTTATCCCAGAAGGAGAACTTGAGCTGAGGATTTGGGTTCAATTGGTGCATTAAGGAAGTGTTCCCAAGAGAATCCAGGAAGGAAGTAGGAGAAGCAGCCAAGTAAGGGAACATAGGTTGGGAAGAGCATTAATCACCTGAGCACCTGCCGGCAGCTCCAGAGTCCAAGGGCAATCCTAAGGGCAAATCTACTGTTTCCAAAATGAGCAGCTAGCAGCAAAACATGTAGACTCTGAAGGGTTGGCATCCAAAGCTGGTAAGAGAAATCTGACAGGACCCAACAATGCTTGCTACAGTTAGTAAATAGCATGGTCAGGATTTTAGAGGAATCTTTAGTTGGAAATGAACTTTTCAAGTACATTACAGTCACCTGTTTCTTTATCTAAAATATAATCATCTTATTGTTTGGTTAACAAATTTTACAGAAAATATTTACAAAGCAATCAAACAAAATACTACAATAGTTCTTCGTCTTAAAACATCAATGGTTTAAAAGTTTCCAAGATTTCTTCTTTACCATTGCAAGATATTTTACATACCTTTAATTCACTTGTACAAACCATTTTGTAGTTTTTTTTTTATATTAGCATATATCACAGTGCCAGGGACTTCTTAACAGGGGTTCACTGGGTTATCTGGTCCACCTCTGCCTCACTGCCCCTGTTTCCCTCTCTATCCTCCTGTCTCCCTGCTTAGGCCACAGTAGCATTCTTCCAGTTCATTGGAGTCACCTAGCTTTTCCTATATCTGGGTCTTCACTCAAGCTGAACTTCCCTCTTTTTCAAATGATGGGCTCCATCTCAGCCTTTAGATTTCAGCTCACATGTAACTTCTTACAAGAAGCCTTCCCAGATCCCCCTGCCTTAAGACCATCCCACTGAAATTCTCTACCCTTTCACCCTGTTCTTTCACCTTGTGGCACACACAATTTATAAATATGTACTTCTTTGTTTACTTGCCTATTGTCCGTTTACAGAATCTACTACACTTTAAGCTCCATGAGTGTAGAGACTGTCCCTGCCTACTACTGTTTATTAACACTTAGCTCGCATCACAGTGCTAGCACAAAATATATGCTTGATAAGTATTTGCTGAACTAAAACAAAAGATGTGACTATCAAGTGCTATGACCTTTTTACTAGCACATTAGAACTTCGACCCCTATGTGGGCATTATTTTCTTAAACAATCCCACTGGGGTGTTACATATTCAGTGAGACCATCATTGTTCAAAATATTTTTGAAATTCCTCTATTAACGATTACTCTTCAGAGTATATTATTTTCAGTATCCTTTATAAGGATAAATTATACCCTTTGAAGACAATTTTTAGCTTTTGGTAGAAATAGTCAATTTTCTTTCTTAAAAAAATTTTTTTTATAGATATGGGGTCTCCCTGTGTTTCCTAGGATAGTCTTGAACTCCTGGCCTTCAGTGATCTTCTGGCCCCAGCCTCCCAAAGTGCTGGGATTACAGGTGTGAGTCACCATGCCTGGCAGAAGTAGCCAATTTTCTTTAGTGGTCAAGACTGGAGAATAAAATTAATTAATGCTGGCTTTGGTGACATTAAAAATACAGTGGCCGATTTTTTTTTCTTCTATCGAGAGGCTCAGGAACTGGCTCTAGAGGCTTTTTCAACAGGAGATTTCAGATAAGATTTCACATAACAGCAATATAATTGGAAACAGTAAATGGTGTCTCTAGGTAAAGGAAAATGCACATTTGAACATTGTTCTGATTTCTTGTTAAAAATGCATTTCAGCGTCCTTAGTTTAGAATTACAACTTTACTGGAAAATAATTAAACTGAATAAATTTTAACACGTAATTTAATCATGATCTCTATTCAAATGAATAGTTCACTCAATTACTTTGAAAATCTAAATTAACTGTGGTTGACCATACCTGTATAAAAGAAAAAGATGAAGTGTAGAGTCTCTAAAATCCTCTATCATACAGTAAAACAAGGCTAAATTATCCTAATTGGGAGAAAACCTGACAAGTCGACTTAGAATACTCAATTAAAAAATTCAATTTTATTACTTTTAAGCACTTGTAGTTACATAGCTGACTGGGGCAGGAGAGGGGAAAGTAGGCTATGGCTTTAGAATCTATAGATGAATTTTTGGTAATTATCATAGTAATGTTTAGCAGTTTTTACCCATAAAGTGGTTTTATAATTATCCAAAAATAATTTCTTGGACTTCAACCTTAATCAGGGTAAATATTGGCCTTTGGTAAACAGTGTCCTTAACCGGCAATTTTTTAAATGGAAATAAAGTAGAATTTTAGCTGGTACTACTTATAATTATCCAAATTTCTTAATGAACATGGAGGGAATGAATGAGCCTTTTAAAAAAATTTAGCCAATAAATTCATTAGGAAGAGCTTTGAAGTTTATTTATGCCTACATTCTCTCCCCATAATTCCACTGTTCTATGAATAATTCTGTACTCTACAAAATTGCCTGTTCACTCTCCTATAAATATTTCTTGCTCTGTCTGATATTTGTGCTTTGATTTGGGTGCCGGCGTGGGGAAGGCAGGCAATTGGATTAATTCTGGATTGGAGTTTTGCCAGATGGGAGAGATGAAAGGAACATGGGGCGAAACAGTTTAGGATGCTGAAAAGAATGGCTGAAACTCTGGACTGGTGCTACCTGTGAGGTTATAGATCATTTACGAGAGTAACTGGGCAAGCTCACTAGAAGGCTAGGAGATTGGGGGTAAATGACTGGGACATCTGAATTATCAATTTTATTTCTAGGTAATGACACATTTCAACATTATGTCCCTGGGAATATAGGAAGTAATGAAGCCAATGGAGTGGAATTGATGGTCATTTGAGATGAGGTGATCAAGGCAGTGAGAGGCTAGAATATTGGCTTAGTTATCCATATGGGCAGTGGGTTCACTCAGGATAATGGCAGGACGTGGGTTGGAGAGGAAGACTATGAATCTGATAACACATTTCCCAGAAATGGAGGCAAGGCCAGGAGATGGTGGACAATGGCGACAGGGAGAGTTGGACGGTATGTAAGGAATGAGGCTTTACAAACAGGTGAAGGGGTGATCGTTTGGAAGTGGCACTGGAGAATGAGACAGGTATGGCTTCTTTTCTCTTGCCCCTGAGTATATGGGATGTGGTGCAATTAGCTGGCTCCTGTGGAGAGCTTTGTCCTCAGGGAAGATTCAGGTTTCAGGTAAGGCCAGACAACACTCAGTGAAAATGGAAGATTCAGAAGAGGGTGTCAATCACTGCTCTAGTCCTCATCTATGCAAGGTGGGTAGGGAAATTGGAGCAGGAAGTTAAGAAGGAGAGAGGCAGGGCTGAGTGGTATGGGCATGATGAGAGTACCAGGAGCAGGCAAAAGACAGGAGAGAGTTTATATTTAAAGATATTCCCAGGGGAAAGGGAATGAGATGGAGGCCTTGTAGGCCTGACAGTCTCTGGACAGAGAGGGGCTTGGGTCTCACTGAATTCAGCTGCAGCTGGGAAGGGAAGGCCTGGCCTTGGTGTTGTTCTGCAAGGCTGCGGGGTGCTGCCCAAAGCGGTATAAAGGGAGCCTGGAGGTGCAGACCATGGGGCAGACCACCACACTGGCCCACTCTCCTTACCTCTTTGCCTTGGCTGGATTTGTATTTTTTGGAGGTGGGAGTGAGAGAGTAGATCACCGTACAGCTGCTGATGGATGCAGCCTGCCACAGCCTGGTGTCCTGCTCTTGTCCCCACTGAATGTTACTAACGGGCAAGTTTCTTTCTTTCCCCTTCCTACAAAGGCCTACAAGGGTCATGTATTACTTGTAGAAATAAGGAAAATGTTTAAAACCAAATTACTTCGTTAACAAATGCTAATCAGTGTGCCTATGTGTCGGGACATAAAAACAAGACCAGGTTTCTGCTCTTAAGGAACATTCAGTTCAGTAATGGAAGGGCTATGCCTGGAAATAGGTGCATTACCTGAGAAATATAGGCCTAAAAGCAAACAAAAAATTACCTTTTAGTACAAGAATCTTTATAATCAAGAAAGATAGCAGTGTAAATCTGTAGATAGTTATTGCCTCTCTCCACATCACTGTGGAAACACAACCTCAGAGAACCTTCTTTAGCATGGATTGTTAGTTTCTATATAATATTATTATAAAAATCATCAGATTTAGGAAAGATATTAAACACTACATTTGTGTGACATTTCCTAATACAATATTTTCAAAATTTAAAGAGAACTTGAGCTTGTTTATGTGACAATAACTCTTTAAAATCAATTTTTATGTTCGATGTGGTCCTGCCACTCCTGATTAGATTTCCTTCAGGTCGAGACTCCAATACCATGTTTTTTTGTTAGGCTGTCCTGGTCATCCTGGTTTAAAATGACAAACTCCTTCACCATCCCTGAGTTGTTTTTCTCATTAGCAATGTCATTCTCTAAAACATAAATCCCTTACTTTATCTTGTTCATTGTGAACTTTCCCCCGAGAAGGCAGGGATTTGTGTCCCTTCTGTTTACTGCATCTCCAGCATGTGGAGCAGTGCTTTGTGTGGTAGGTGCTGGACACATATGTGTTGCAGAAAGGGATGAAATTCTCCCCTGCCATCCAGACTGTTCTAATAGACAGAGATACAGTTTCTTCACAACTATTAAAAAATGCACAAGATTAGAAATGATTCTTAGAGAAACTTATAGCTCTTTCTTTTCTATTAGCAAATGAAATGTGGCAATTTCTTGGAATAATGTGAGCAAATTATGAATGTAATAGCAGTTTTTCATATCAAATATTTCAAAGTGTTGATGATGCTCTCATTAATAGAATGTGTATGCGTTGTTGGGGCAGTCACCCCACAGCTGGCTTAGATGTTATTAATAAAGGCCACATCAGCCACAAAGAGCACTTATGAAACCCACTCTGTGTTCTCAACCTCTAGCTCACCTGCAGTCCCCCATACCTTGGTTCAGGCTTTCTTCTTGGGTCCCAGAATATAGCTCCAGCAGCTCCACAGATCCATTGTCAGGGCTGTAAGTAGCCAGGTAATAGAGCACCTTCTAGAATGTAAGCAGCACATTGTCCTGGAGCAGCCAGTGCTAAAGATGTTTGTTTCCTGCTGGGGTAGAAAGTGGAGCTTCGGCTGCCCAGGGCCCTGCCTACCCTGAGAGATGAAGGGATTAGTATCTTGTAGCACACATGCAGCTTACTCATCATTCACCTAATCCAAAGCTGTGTTGATGAATCAGAATCTTCCTGTTTGGGTAGTCTCTAATACCAATCTGTGTAACTGTAGACTCTCAGGCTTCTGTTGGAGATTTCTTTCCCTTCCAGTAACTTCAGGAGACCCCAAGATTGTCTAACACATGCTTGGAGCCTTCTCAATTTGCTGTTGAATTTATTGTTGTCCCTTCACCCTGGACTATTGCTTGATGCCTTCTTTGGTTGTTGGATTCTTTGTCTTGCTTCCCCAGGGATACTTGTCTTTATCTGTCTTTTAAGGTCTGGGAAATTGATCCTCTCCACTGTTTCACAGAAGAGACACTTGGGCACCAAAGCATTGCAGGATTTACCAAAACAGCTTTTTAAATTTACTAACCAGCTTTTCTTTTTCAAGACACACTCCCCAGGATGGCTGTTGTGGGTCAAGGTCAGTAAGAGCCACTGCTACACTGTAAACTGTATATCCCTTCAGGCATGCTTCCGTTCAACTCACCAAGCCTAAGCCCTTCTCCTCCAAAATGAATTGTCTCCTAGGAATCCTAGAATACTCCTTGTTAGGATCTCTTCTATCTTCCTTCTTCTTTACGCCTAACTACAAGGGCAATGTTTTGGATTCTTTTATCAGGAGGATTCCATTCCCTTTGCAAATTAATGAATGCAAATAGGAATGGAGTCTGAAGGAGATGAGTCAACTGCCCACACATTGTGGTCCATGGCCGATTTGGGAACTCATCACTCTGTTAAAAAGTATTCTCTATTGAATAACTCTGCTTGGTGGCCAGTAAGCAGAAAAGAAAAGTAGTGACTTACTTTACTACTGTTGATACTCATGGTGAAGAATGACCTAAATCTAAAGTACTTACCAAGCAAACTGACTACAAGGCTACTGTAATATTAATACATTAGAACTTTAGTACTTTGGGGTATAAAATAGAATTTGGTATAAATTTAGTTTGATTTGGACCTCAACTGAGGGAGTCCAGTTACAGAAATCCTGGTAGTCCTTCTCTGCTTGTTCAGACCCTTCTTATTTCATGCCTGGAGGAGTCAAGTGACACTTTGCCAATCTCTGCAACTCCAGACTTATCCTCAACTTCTCAACTTTGTCCTAAAAGGGCTCCTGAGATAGTTTGTTTTTTATTTTAACATAAAATTAAAAAGTCAGTAGTGCCTGGTGGCATGTGCTTTAGAAATGTTTGTTTAATCTAAATTTGAAGAGTTTCTCAAAGGTTATCCAGCACCTTTGGGACTAACTAAATTTGTATATGTCAGACAAAATTATTATTAATTTCCTAATATTCCTTAGTTTTAAAAATATTTTTCTCTTCTACTATCTAATCAGATTTAGAGAAATGATTGCCTTCTCTCCTTAGAGTCCTTGGTGGGTCCTGAATACTTGTTGAGTAAAAGAGTAGAGGAAAATGTGAATCCTCTTGGGAATGTCATGATGAGAAAAAGGAAAAAGGAGTAGGAGGCTTCTCCTTCATAAATACTAGTATTGCTTGCAGTTAGTAGAGCCAAAAGTGCAGAGCATGCTGCTATAATAGGGAGGCAGCATTTGTAATAGTTTAGAAAGGAATTTGAGAGTTTGTTGTAATATTGGACAGTAGATTTTACTCTTCAAAGCAGATATTTTTATAACCAATTATGTGATTGTTTAGTTCCAGGTGCTCACAGTGCTGGAGTAGGGCTGAGAAGCAAATTTGCAGTGGCAAAGGTCATTTCGAAGGGTCATCCTGGAACTTTGGCTTTAAAATATTGAATGATAAGTGTAAGTGAAGAGCTCATTAGATACAAGATTAGAAAGGACAGAGTAAATTTATATCTGAAGGGAAGAAATAAGAAAGGTTAAACCTATTCATACTTTCAAGCGTTGGCTATATTAAGTTTTGAAATTGTGATGTGATCGTGAGAGTCAGTTAAAATAACAAATATTTTATGTACATTTCTGTATTTTTAAAATTTCTGCTGTTATGGAAAGTTATAAGCAGTTTAAAAAGCTGTCAGAATTGTTTAATGAACCCCATTTTACTTATCAGATTTAAAAATTACAAACTCATAGCCAATCCTTTTTTAAAAATCTATACTCCCAGCTCTTAACTCATTTATTCCTTAAATATTTTAGTATGTATCTCTAAAAAAGATAGACTCTTTTTATCATCAGAAATTCATTAAAATTGCCAGACCATCTTAACAATACTTAATGATACTTACTGTTTATACTGCTATCTTACAAATATCACATTTTGTTTATGATTTGCTGTTTGAATCATAATCCAGTTAAGGTTGAGACATTACAAATGCCTGATGTGTTTCTCAAGACTTTTTTTTTTTTTTAGTTTTTTTTTTATTATGGGGGTACAAGTATTGTTGGGGATACATATATTGCCCCTGTCACCCCTCCCCCACCCCACCTTGCCAGAGCTTCAAGCATGTCCAACCCTCAGGTGGTGCGCACCTCACCCATTATGTCCATATACACCTTTCCCCTCCTCCCCCCTCCCACCAGTCCACCACCCGATAAAAGTCTTTTTGTTTGTTTGTTTGTTTTTTGGGTTTTTTTTTGGACATTTTAGTTACATTGTATATCTTTGCCTCTCCCTCAAGCCTTTTTTTAATCAATAGATTACTGCCAGCTGTTGAACAGCTACTGATGACAAATCCCAAGTGGTGGTACTCTAATTCTACCGTTCCTTCTTCATTTATCAGCTGCAATACTTCTATTAAGATAAACTTCCTCTCATATACCTTTGAATTATCCAGTGGTACTGTTTAGATAGGAAAATCAGGATAAAGGATTAATCCTTTCATTTATCCATTTCAAAATAAGGATTTGGTTTATAAGTATTCTCTCATGGCGACGAATTATATTATCATAAACTCTTAGATTTACACTTTTTGATATGTACATTAATTAGAGTTATTTTTTTTCTTGATACTCAAATAAAAATAAGCTTCAAATGTTGCTTTTATCTTTTGATGTCTCATCCAAATACTTGGCACACCAAATCTAAAACAAGTGTTAAACAAGAGTAGTGTACAACTTGCATAATTTAGGTAACAAGAGAGGTAACCCTTGCCTGGGCTCCCACATTCTGTATTCATGCTCCTTTTAGAACTTTGGAAGATGCTTTGTTTGTATTAAAGGGCTGAAATATCCAAACAAGTAGATATTCTCAAAGAAGGAATACCTACAACTTTTCCTAAAATGTAAAGGCGGTAGGCAAGAAAGAAAACACTTTATAATTACTTTTTAATTTATTTTTTATTTTTGATACATTATATTAGCATAAATTTATGGGATACATGTGAAATTTTGTTGCATGAATAGAGTGTGTAATGATAAAATCAGGGCATTTAGGGTATCCATCATCAAGAGCAATTATCACTTCTGTGTGTTGAGAACATTGCAAGTCCTCATTTGCAACTATTTTTTTTAATTTCATCATATTATGGTGGTACAGATATTGTTAAAGTTACATATATTGCCCTTGCCCCCCCCAAGTCAGAGCTTCTAGCGCGTCCAGTCTCCAGGTGGTGCGCATCACACTCATTATGTAAGTATACACCCACCCCCTCTCCCCCTCCCACCTGCCCGACACCCGATAAATGTTGTTGTTGTTGTTTTTGTTGGTTTTTTTTGACATTTTGGTTACATTTTATATCTTTGCCTCTCCCTAGAAATGGTTAGAGGTTTGAAATGTACTATACATTAACTATAGTCACCCTACTCTGCTATCAAGCATTAGAACTTATTCCTTCTCTCCTACTGTATGATTATACCCATTAACCAACCTCTCTTCACTCCCCTCCTCCCACCTCTTCACCCTTCCCAGTCTCTGATATCTATCATTCCACTCTCTACCTCCATGTGATCAACTTTTTTACTTCCCACATTTGAGTGAGAATATGTAATATTTGTCTTTCTGAACCTGGCTGACTTCACTTAACATAATGTTCTCCAGGTATAATTACTTTTTTTTAAAGTTATATTTCCTTAGTGTATGTTTTAATATACATGTCAATGAGTTTTAATAATTGTATAGAGTTGTGTAATAACCACAACCAAAACCAAGATATAGAGTCTTTCCATGAGTCCAAAAAGTTTTCCCACACCCCTTAACAATCAATCACTTGTCCACATCCCCAGCCCCTGGCAACCACTGATCTGATTTTTGTGCCTATAATTTTGCCTTTTCCAAAACGTCCAAAATATATATTTTATATATTAAAATATATAAATGGAAACATAGTATTTTTGTTGCCTTTTATATTTGGAGTCTTTTATCTAGCATAATGCTTTCCAGATTTACTCAGCATGTAAATGTATCAGTAGATTGTTCTTTTTTATTGCTGAATAATATTCCATTTTATCGCTGTAGCACACTTTGTTTATACAGTTCATGAGCATTTAACCTGATTCCAGTTTTTGGCACTTATCAATAAAGCTGCTATAAACATTTGAATATGAGTCTTTGTGTGGACATTCATTTTAATTTCTCTTGGATATATACCTACGAGTGAGATTAGTGGGTTTATATGATAACTGTATATTTAACTTTACAGATAACTCTCTATTTTCCAAAGTGATTTCATTATTTTGCATTTCTACCAGCAATATATGAGGGCTGTAGTTGCTTTGCCTCCTCGCCAGCATTTGGTATTATCAGTCTTTTCAATTTTAGTGATTTTATTAGGTTTACAGTAATATCTCTTTATTGTCTTATTTGAATTTTTTTCCTGTTTAGAGATGGGATTACTGTGTCGATGCTATGTTGCCCAGGCTGTCTCAAACTCCTGGGCTCAAGTGATGCTTCTACCTGAACCTCCTGAGGAGCTGGAACTATAAGCATGCACCACCCTGCCTGGCTTATTTTTGTTTGAAGGAGTTTTTGCTATGATTTCTTCTAGAAGTTTAATAGCTATATGGTTCATTTTGAGTTTTGTTGTTGTTTGTTTGTTTGTGTGGTTCAAGGTAAGGGTAGAGGTTTAGTTCATCTGCATCTGGAGGTACAATTGTACCAGAACCATTTGTTAAAATAACTGTGTTTTCCTCATTGAATTATAATAACACCGTTGTAAAAACTTTACTGACGAGGTATGTGTGTGTTTCTGGATTCTGATACTATTCCATTGAGCTTTCTGCCTATCATTATGCCAACGCTCTACTTTTTTGATTACTATAATTATATAATTTTGAAATGAGGTAAAATTTGAATCCTCCAACTTTTATCATCTTTTTTAAAAATTATTTTTCTCTTCTCAGTCCTTTGTCTATTCTAATATATTTTAGAATCAGCTTCTACATTTTTACAAAAAATCCTGCTGGGATTTTAATTGAAATTGCATTGAATCTGCAGATCAATTTGGGGAGAATTAACTAATACCTTATTGATATTGAATCTTCTGGTCTCTGAGCACAGTGTTTTTCTGTATTTACTTAGATCTACTTTAAATCCCTGGGCAGTGTTTTGTAATTTTAAGAATACAAAATTTTCACATTTTTAAAGTGTTACCCAATATTCTGTGGTCTTTCATGATATTGTAAATGATATTTTTTTAATTTAGTTTCTATTTGTTGTTATATAAATATAATTGATTTTTGCACACTGATCTTGTATCCTGTGACCTTGCTAAACTCACTTATTAGTTCTGATAGTGTTTTTGTGGATTATTTGTGATTTTCTATGTAGATGATTATGCCATCTGTGAATAAAGACAGTTTTATTTCTTCCTGTTAAATCTATATGCCATTTATTTCTTTTTCTTTCTTTGTGGCTTGGTTTAGGACCTCTGGTACAATGTTGAACAGAATTAAGAGAGGACAATCTTGCTTTGTTTCCAGTCTTAAGAATGATGTTAGCTGTATGTATTTCATAGATGCCCTTTATTAGGTAGAGAAAAATTCTTTTTAACTTTCTAGTTTGCTGAGAATTTTCATTATGAATAGATACTGAATTTGGTCACATGTTTTTACTGTGTATATATATATATAGTTTTGCTTTTTTAGTCTATTGTTATGGTGAATTAGTTTTATTGATTATTAAATGCTGAACAAGACTTGTATTCTTGGGATAAACTTCAATGGATCATGATATCTTATCCATTTTATATATTGCTAGATTTAATTCGCTAATGTTTTGTTAAGGATTTTTTTTGTTAAGGATTTTTGTGTCTATGTTCATGAGACATAAACTTGATCTGTAGTTTTTCTATGTGTAAAGTCTTTGTCTGGTTCTGGTATCAGGATAATGCTGGCCTAAGAAACAAAATGAATTGGTAATGCAATAATTTTTCAAAGGCTGTGTCTGCACATAGCTAAATAGAGTTCTGCAAGTTTAGTAGGCAATTTTATGTATGTAGAGAACCAGACTCCTAATTGTGGCTAAAATAAAAAAAATTTAATATTAGGATTTCAATTTCTACCATGATGATATTTAATGACATTATATTATGTTATATTTGTGAAAGCACTCGACCTGGCCTTGGATCCTTAGTCCTGATATGTGTTAGTTACTGGTAATAATAATTATGTGACCTAACTATCATATTTTGAACCCATGCTGTGCAGAAAATGTTGTTATGTAGAACATCTTAGAGAAGACCAGACAATACATTCATATCCAGTTATGTGGAAGTTTACTACAAAATTATTTTGGCTTTAATGGAATTTTAAAGGTAAGAAATAAATTTAGTATAGTTCTTGGAATTCTAACATTGACAATCCTTTTAAAAACTTCTTCCAAAATACAACTTTTTTTTCCTATGGCTATCATAGTGATAAGATAGCAGAAAAGCAATAGTCCTTTTTTTTAAATTTTTCATTAACATTAATCTTCATATGAAGGGAGGAGCAGAAGCTAAAAGCATTAAGGTCTGGTACACTTCCTACTCTGAGCTCTTGATAATATAGTGTTTCCCAGTGATGCTTAAAGGGGAGTATCCAAGAATCAGCAGTATCAACATCACCTAGGAGCTGTTAGTGATATAAATTCATGCTCTGACACTAAATCAGAGGGTAGAGGAGTCTGGTGATTCTGATGTTCACTAAAGTTTGGGAAGTACTGGTGCTGCATACAATTGGCAGAGTATGAGATGACTGGAAACAGTAAGAGTTAAACATTAAGCATGAAGAGGAGAGCTCATTCCTTCTGTTGATTTTAAATCCACTGTGTTGCCAGCTGCCGTCTGAATCATAGAAAAAGGTACAGGTTACTTGTAGCAGGTAGCAAGCTCAAAAACATGTTCCCTCTTCTTTTCTCCTCACTTATGCTATCTGCATAAAGTGATGCTGATAAAAAAGCAGAATTTACAGAAGCATAGAGAAATTTGTTTCAAAACAGGATGCTGTATTTTTCTTAAGCCCAGCACATTCTACTGTCAAATGCTTACTGCAGATTTGAAAACTTGACAATATTTAAGAGGCCTGTTTTTTTTTCTAGCTACACATCCTTTGCTTTTTATGTTCAAATTGCTAGTCTGTTAGAATTTACAAACATGTTAATAGTTCAAAAGTCTAACCTAGAAAGGAGAAGATGAACCATACTGAATTTTCTAATGCCAGCTTCTTGATTTTATTTCTCCTCCTTCAAAGCTTGCCTTAATTTACCAATGTTCTCTTATTCTTTCATTATTCTGTATCATCTTCTAAGGAACAGTGTGCTCTCCCCATTGTGCACATTGCATCATTATACTTATCAATTAAATCAAAGGAGTTTAAAGATCAGAGTCTTCTTTTAGAAAGAGAATTTGAGAG
Organism: Cheirogaleus medius; assembly: GCA_008086735.1. NCBI lineage: Eukaryota > Metazoa > Chordata > Mammalia > Primates > Cheirogaleidae > Cheirogaleus > Cheirogaleus medius. Next base: position 3,063,639 of record VBSM01001562.1, read on the forward strand.
CAAATGAAATAGAGGGTAATTAATTCTTGCTGGTATTTGCAGTTTAAATTACCTGGAAACAATGACAGGTTACTTGTGACTCAAATGATGTAAGGATTTTTACTAGGCAAATAATAGATTTGAAATGATGTTAGAAAAAACTAATTTTTGAATGAAAGATTATATGTTGTCTTTTTATAATTAAAATAGAATCTAAAATCCAATCTCATTGGCTTTAGACAGTGGGAATCAAGGATTCTTTTTTATTATTATTAATCTGATAACCATAATTAGTTTACATAGTAGTCTGGCCGCTCAGAATAGAAAATGGATTTTATTTATTTATTTAAATAGAAATGACTCTTTAGCATTATAAAAGAGATAAGGCATTTGTGTGACTTCTCAGTGGGTTGCATCAGTTATGTTACTGTGTAGCAGAAACTAGATATTCTGTCTGAGCAAATTATGTGAAATATTTATAACAAAGAGTGTTACACATCCAGGGGTCATGACATTGCAAAGTATTTGAACAGTGTCTAATGAAATGTACTTTGAAAAGTCAACAGGTATGTATAGAGTACCTGCTATTGTCAAGAACTGTGAAGGGTCTGCAATTTTGCCCTACTTGCAAACTAACAAGTTAGCCTGGCACACAAGACCCCTGCGACTTCATTGCTCAGCACAGCAGGAAGCATGAGCTTTACCTTTGTATCAGCTCAGTTCCTCCCCAACTCCTCACCCAAACCACGTCCCATGGTGGTGGTGGGAGTGGCTCAGGTGGACGATGCACACACAATGGGTATGTGTCACAGCTGAGGAACACTGAGATTAGGAAGCCCCCAATCTCATAAGGAGACTGCTAGCAAAACCCAGCCAACCTTTGCTCTCCAGGGAGACATGATCCTTATTATCCTGGTCAGAAAACAAATATCCCTCTGCCTCAGAAGGAGACATTACCTGTGTCTTCTAAGATTGTTTGCTATACAAACATCATTGGAAAGATAGTCAAAGGATGTAAAAAAATACCATGAAGAATTGTCTCTCAACATTATGTACTTAGTACACTAGATGCTGTAAGGGATAAGAGAAAGGGAAAGATGCAAATGATGTAACTTTGGCCTTGAGGAGGAGAAACATAATATATTAGAAGGTGCTTATTCGGGAATCACATGGATTCAGGCTCCAACTGCATCTCTGCTCTTAAGATCTCTGTGATTTTGGTCAGATTTCTCTAGTTCTCTGAGCCTCACTTCCTTCATCTATAAAATGGCCACAATATCTATCTTTCAGGATTTCTTAGATGATGAAATAAAATAAATATATAGTGAATTGTGGGGCAATCATTGGCTGTTACAATGGAAGTATTGGGATACTAAGAGAAGTAGTGCTTACAAATAAGTAATAAGAGAAGAATATAAGACTCTATGCTGAACATAACTCATTTTATCTTTGAAGGGAGGAAACCTGAGCGATTATAACACAATAGTGATATTAGACAAGAAGGAATATACTTACCTGTTTTCTAGTCAGAGAAGACCACTGTACATTATAATATGTATGAAAAATTTTGTGGTTAATTGAATTTTTTCTTTCTTGTTCACCAAGAGTGGAATGGATGAAATGTTTTAAAGTATTTTAAAAGAATAGTTTTTCCACTACAAGAATCCTGCAAAATGTTGGTGAGAGCCCTGGATAATGGAATGCCCCATAGTACATCATACCCATGAATTTCCTGAGCAAAAGTAGTCTCAGATGAGAAATTCTATATTGACAGAAGTAAGCCAAGACATCATTTACCTTGTTAGGACAGCTGACCATAGCAGATGAATGGCAACAACTTATATAGACCTTCTGTATAGGAGTAATTTTAATGACTCAATAACAACTTTAAATAGAAAAAGGAGAGTTTGCCAGGAGGCAATAAGAAGCTAGATATTCCATCATCATAATTCCTGTCACATAAATGTACCCACTCTTTGTAAAATCAATTGCTATGTAAAAACAGATTGCATGCTGTTGACACATGGAAGCACATTGTCCCAAGCAATTACAGCATGCTACATTAAACTGCCATGTACTATGTTATGTTATAGACCACCAGACACATTGTTCTCTTTTAATAGCTGTTATAATGAAGCTGGTTTTATTTTTTAAGTAAATGGGACTTCAAATATTTACTTAAAATTTTAAATAGCAATGCCAGTGTTTCAATACTAAGAATAACACAGATAATTTAAAAATAAGACTTAGAAAGTGATTTGTGAAAAACATTTAATAAAAAAATACAACTGATACCACAGAAATACAAAAGATTATCTAAGACTAGTATGAACACTTCTATGTACACAAACTAGAAAATCTAGAGGAAGTGGATAAATTCCTAGAAACATACAAACTCTCAAGCTTGAATCAGGAAGAAATAGAAATCCTGAACAGACCAATAATGACTAGTGAGATTGAATCAGTAATAAAAGATCTCCCCAAAACAACAAAAAAAGCCCAGGACCAGATGGATTCACAGCTGAATCTACCAGACCTACAAAGAAGAACTGGCACCCATTCTATTGAAACTGTTCCATAGCATCAAGAAGGAGGGAATCCTCCCTAACTCATTCTATGAAGCCAATATCACCCTGATACCAAAGCTGGGAAAGGACATAACAAAGAAAAGACTAATATCTCTTATGAACATAGATGCAGAAATCCTCAACAAAATACTAGCCAATTGAATCTAAAAGCATATCAAAAAGATAATTCATGATTAAGTGGGTATCCTCCCAGGGATGCAAGGATGGTTCAACATATACAAATCAATAAATGTGATTCCATACACAAACAGAATTAAAAATAAAAATCATATGATCATCTCAATAGATACAGAAAAAACATTTGATAAAATCCAGCATAACTTCATAATAAAAACCATCAACAAACTAGGCATAAAAGGAACATACCTTAACATAATAAAAGCTATATCAGACAAATCCACAACCAACATCATACTGAATGGGGAAAACTTGAAAGCATTCTCCCTAAGAATGGAAACAAGACAAGGTTTCCCACCTTTATTATTTCTATTCAGTATAATACTGGACATTCTAGCCAGAGTAATCAAGCGAGAGAAAGAAATAAAGGGTATCAAAATTGAAAGAGAGAAAGTCAAACTACCTATGTTTGCTGATGATATGATCTTATACCTAGGAAACCCTAATGATTACTCCAAAAGACTCCTAGAATTTAAAAGGAATTCACTGAAGCCTCAGGTTATAAAATCAATGTACACAAATCAGTAGTATTTTTATATACTGATAACAACCAAGCTAAAATCAAATAAAGAACTCAATCCCATTTACAATACTTGTAAAAAAAATACTCAGGAATGTACACAACCAAGGAGTCATTATCTGCCTTCAAATTATACTACAAGGCTATAGTAATCAAAACAGCATGGTACTAATAAAAAAGTAGACATATATTATTTTTAATTTCAATAGATTTGGAGGGTACATATGTTTTTTGTCATATAGATGAATTGTATAATGAGGAAGTTAGGGTTTTTAGTGTACACATCACCAGAATAGTGTACAGAATGTACTATTACAGTACAAAATATACTGACAGGTAGATTTTTATCCCTCACCCCTCTTCCCACACTTCCTTCTTCTTAGTTTTCAATGTCCATTGCAGCACTTTATGACCACATATATCCCTTGGTTAGTTCCCACTTACAAGTGAGAAATGTGATATTTATTTTTCCATTCTTGAGATACTTAGGATAATGGTCTGCAGTTCTATCTAAATTACTGTAAAAGACATTATTTCATTTCTTTTTATGGCTGATTAGTACTTCATTGCGTGTGTGTGTGTGTGTGTATGTGTATACATCACATTTTCTTTATCCACTCATCAGTTGATGGACACCAAGGTTGATTCCATATCTTTGCAATTGTGCATTGTGCTCTGATAAACCTTTGGGTGCAGGAATCTTTTTTAATAAAATGAATTCTTTTCCTTTGGGTAAATACCCAGTAGTGGGGATTGCTGGAGCAAAGCTGTTCATGTATTTCACCCACTTTTGGATGGGGTTATTCGTTGACACAGATCAATGGAACAGAAAAGAGAATGCAGGAATAAAATTATATTAAATATAAGAAGGTGTCTGTTTCCACAAACCTTACAATATAGTTCATTATCTCACATAAAACAATTTACACATTAGCATTTTTATTGTCATTTAAAGATTAAACTGGGACACCATAAAGTTTCATGACTTGCTCAATATGATCTAATGTAACATTGAAAGTGAGAGGATTTGAAATGAGGCTTGTGGCCGGGCGCGGTGGCTCACGCCTGTAATCCTAGCACTCTGGGAGGC
>VBSM01001562.1:3068092-3101773 GCA_008086735.1 Cheirogaleus medius
AAAAAAAAAAAAAGAAATGAGGCTTGTTGGTCTAACTGCAAAATCCATACTGTTCCCCTACGAAATGTTAACAATGTACTTGACCATGGATGAAACAGAGAAGGTCAAGTGATTTTTCCAAGGACATAAAGGAAGGGGATGCAGCTTCAGGATTAAGACAGAATGTTCTGATGATTTCTCTAATGTTCTGTCTATTACATCATGTAGTTTCTTTGGCTGGCTAGTTTTCTGTTGGTATGTGTGAATTTCTATATGTTGTGTTCTGTCTTACCACTGGAAGAAAATTCCACCTTAATCTAGCATTTTTTTCATCTTGATGGTCTTTTAAAAGTACTTTATCAAATTCAATTTCAGTATATTTTAAATTTTATTTTTAAATTTACATAACAGTAAAATTCACACTTTGTGGTATACAGTTATACAGATTTTGAAAAATGCTTAGAGTCCTGTATTTATATCACAATTGTGATACAGAACAGTTCCATCAATTCCCCAAAATTTCTTCCTGCTGGCCCCTTGAAGTCAACACTCCTTGCCACCTCAACTCCTGGAAACCACTAATCTGTTTTCCATCCATATAGTTAGTTCTGTCTCTTCCAAAATGTCAAATAAATAGAATGGCACAGTATATATTTTTGTTGGGCTTCTTTCAATTAGCAAAGTGCAATAAGATTCACCCATATTATTGCATGAATCAATATTTCATTCATTTTTTATTGATGAGTAGTATTCTGTTGTAGCAGTATTTCCCAGTTTACTTATCTATTTGCCAGTTCTTTTGGTTTTTGGTAATTATGAATAAAGCTGCTATAAACATTTTTATACAGGTTTTTGTGAGAACACAAGTTTTTGTTTCTCATAAGTAGATACCTAGGGTTGCTGGGTCATAGAATAGTATATGTTTACTTGTATAAAAAATGGCCAAACTGTTTTCCAGAGTGGCTATACCACTTTACAGTCCCACCAACAATATATGAGCCTTCCAGTTGCTCTGCATCTTCACCATGTGGTGTTGTCTTTTTTCATTTTTTATACAAATTTTAACCTTTCTGCTAGATGTGTAGTAGTATCTCATTGTGTTTTTAATTTGCATTTCCGTAATGACTAATGAGGTTGAGCATATTTTTGTGAGCTTATTTGCCATCTGTATATCCTCTTCAGTGAAATGTCCAAATAGTTGGAGGACCATTTTTATATTGAATTTTTTGTTTTCTTATTGTTATGTTGTGAGAGTTCTTTATATATTCTGAATATAAATCTCCTGCCAGGTTTGTGATTTGTAAATATTTTCCCAGTCTATGACTTATTTTTTCATTCTTTTAATAGTTTTGTCCTTCATAGTATCCTTCATAGAACAAAATTTTTAATTTTAATAATGTTTGATTTATCATATTTTTTCTTTTATGGGTCATGCCTTGCTGTAATGTCTATGAAAATTTTGCCTGATCTAAGATCACAATAATTTTTTTCTTTTGTTTTTTTATTGTTTTAGGTTTTACATTTAGGTCTATGATCAATTTGACTTAATTTTCATATATGTATTGAAGTAAAGATCTAATTTCTCTGTCTCTCTTTTCATGCATATGAGTATCCAATTGTTCCAGCAACATCTGTTGAAAAGACTATTTTTATTTATTGATTTGACTTTATTCCTTGACCCAAAGTTCATTGTTTTCATATATGTGGGTATATTTCTGAACTTTCTATTTCATTTCATTGATTTATGTGTCGATCTGTATTTGCTTCATTGATTATTCTAGCTTTCTAATAAAACTTGACATCAGATATTTTCTTTCCAATCTTTTTCATCTTTTCAAAAGTTTTAGACTGTTCTAAGACTTTGAATTTACATATGCATTTACCATCAGGTTGTCAATTTCTATAAGAAAACTGCTGAAATTTTTTTTGGATGGTGCTGAATCATTGGCTCAACTTGGGAAGTTGATCTTGACAATATTAAGTTTTCTAATCCATGAACATGAGGTGTCTTTCCATTTATCTATATTTAAGTGTTCTTTAAATACTCTTAGCAATGGTTTTTCATTTTCATGTTCAGATTTATCCCTAACTAATGCATGCTTTCTGGTATTGTAAATGGTATTTTTTAACTTTCTAGTTTGGAATGATCATTGATAATACAGAGAAATATAATTATTTTTATATTGATCTTGTATACTGTAACCTGGCTAAATTTACTTATTAGTTCTAGTAATGTTTTAGTAGATTTTTTCAGATTTTCTCCACAGACGACTTATAGCATTTTTATAAAGTTCTTCAGATTGTCTCCACATGTCATCTGTGATTGAGAACAGCTTTACATTTTTCTTTCCATATGGATGCTTTTTCCTCTTTTTCTTCCCATATTATACTGGTTGAAAACTTTAGTGCAATATTTAATAAAAGAATTAGAGTATAAATCTTTGCATTATTCCTGATATTAGGGAGAAAGCATCCAGTCTGTTACCATTAGGTGACAACAATGTTAGCTGTGGATTTTTTGTAAATGTCTTTTATTAATCTGAAAGTTTCCCCCTGTTTCTAATTTGCTGAGAGTTTTTCTCAGGAATGAATGTTGGATTTTTTAAAAAATGCTTTCTGTGCCTAATGAGATTGTCATGTTTTCCTTTTTTTTTTTAAATTAATTAATTTATTTTTTTAATTCCCTTTTTAATTTGTTGATATGATAAATTATATTGATTCATCTTCAAATATTAAAGTACTCTTTCATTCCTAACACAATCCCTACTTGGTTGTGTTGTATCATCCTTTTTATATATTGTTGAATTCAATTTGGTAAAATTCTTTTAAGAATTTTTACATCTATGTTCAGGAGGGATATCGGTTTGTAAATTTCTTTTCTTATAAAGCCTTTGTCTGGTTTTGGTATCAGGGTAATACTGGTCTCACAGAGTGAAAGGAGACATATTCCTTCTTGTCCAAGTTTCTGGAAGAGTTTATATATAACAGGTATTATTTATTCCTTAATGTTCAGTAGAATTCCCAGTGAAGCCATCTGGGGCTGGAGTTTTTTTATAGAAAGGTTCTTCGCTATTATATAAATTAAATTTCTTTAATAGATAAAGAGCTATCTAGATTATCTGTTTCTTTCTGAGTAAGCTTTAGTAGATTTTGTCTTTCAAGAAATTTATTCATTTCATTTAAGTCATCAAATTTATTAATTTATTGCTACAATAATATTGTTCATTATATCCCCTTGCTTATCATTATTTTTAACAGATAGGGTCTCATTCTGTCACTTAGGCTAGAGTATAGTGTTGCAATCATAGCTCACTGTAACCTCCAGTTCCTGGACTCAAGTGATCCTCCTGCCTCAGTCTCCTGGCAGCTGGGACTATAGGCATGCACCACCATGCCTGGCTAATTTTTTTTTATTTTTTGAGGAGATGGGTTCTTACTATATTGCCCATGCTGGTCCCAAACTCCTGACGTCAAGTGATCCTCCCACCTTGGCCTCCCAAAGTGCCTTGCTATTCTTTTAATATCTGTAGAATCTTTATTGATATCACCTCTCTCATTCCTGATGTTGATAATTTGTATGTCTCTTTCTTTTTCCTAATCAGTCTAGCTAGAGGTTTATGAATTTTATTGATCTTACAGAACTATCATTTCTTTTTATTGATTCTCTCTGTTGCTTTTCCATTTTTTCTTTCATTGATTTGTACTCTGATCTTTATTATTTCATTTCATTTGCTCACTGGAGCTTAATTTGCTCATCTTTTTTAGTTTCTTAAGAAGAATTCTAAAATCATGCATTGGAGAACATATTTTTTTTCTAACATTGGTATTTAGTACCATAAATTTTCCTCAAAGTCTATTTAGTGGTATCTCACAAATATTGCTATGTTTTGTGTTCATTTTTAATCCATTCAAACTATTTTCTATCTTCCTTTTTGATTTCTTATTTAACTCGTGTTACTTTAACATTTTACTTTTAACTCAACTATGTTTTATATTTAAAGTGGGATTTTTAAATCAGCATATAGTTAGGCCTTGCTTTTTTATTTAACCTAAAATACATTTTTAAATTGGTCTTTTATATCATTTGCATTTAATGTAATTATTGCTATAACTGGATTAAAACCTACCATCTTGCTGTTGTCTATTTGTGTGATTTTTTTTTCAATTTTTCTGCTGTTTGGGCTAATTAAACCATTTTTTTCTTCTTTGACGTATTATATAGCTCTTTAAAAATTTTATTTGTCAATATTATTTTAGAATATACATCTTCGAATAATCAGAGACCACTTACAAATAACATACAATTTCAATTATAGGATAAAGATCTTACAAAAATGCTTTCCCAATTTCAACCTCTCACCCTCTGCTCTTCTGCTGTCAGATATTTTATGTAAGCTATAAACACATAATATATTACAATTATTTTTTTAGATATTTATCTTCCAAGGATATTAAAAAGGAAGAAAACAACAAGTTTAGTTTATTAGTTTAGTTTATTAGTTTATTTCCTAATTCTTTTCATTTACTCGTGCAGATCTACGTTTCTGTGTGGTATTATGTTCCTTCTACCTAAAGAACATACTCTAAAGTGGAGGTTTCATAATAATGAATACTCTGTTGTTATTTCTTTGAGAATGTATTCATTTCTCTGACACTTTGTGAAAGATTTTTTTTAGATATAGAATTCTAAGATGGCAATTTTTTTTCCTTTTAGCTCTGAGATTTTTACTCCATTATATTCTGGCTGTCACTGCTTCCAATGATAAGTCTGCTATAATTCTTTGTTCCTCTCTATGTCATGTGTTTACATTACACATGTGTGTTTTTTCTGTCTGCCTTAAAATTTCCTTTTTAACTTTTTTTCTCAGCAGTTTGAATATGATATTCTGTGTGTGTGTGTGTGTGTGTGTGTGGGTTTGTGTGTTTTGCTATCTGTCTTTTTTGGTGTTCTCGGAGCTTCTTGGAGATGTGGTTTGTTGTGTGTCATTAATTTTGGAAAATTCAGTCCCTTTTTTTTCAAGTATTTCTTCTACCTTGTTCTCTTTCTCGTTTCCTCTGTTATTCTAGAAATGTGCATGATAGATGGCTTGATATTGTCCCAAAGCTCTTGGATGATTTATTTATTTATTTCTCTCTTTTTTTTTTCTCTTTGTGTTTTAGTTTGGGTAATTTATACTGACCTATTTTCAAGGTCGCTGATGTTTTCCTCAGTTGTTTCAAGTCGAGAAATGAGCTCATTATAGGCATTCTTCATTCCTCTTACTGTGTTTCTAGCATTTCCACTTAATTATTTCTTATGGCTTCCAGCTCTGGTGAAATTATCTTTCTTACCCTGCCTGTTCTCTACTCTCTCTCTTAAATCTTTAAAAATATAAATCACAGTTATTTTAACTTTACATAATTAGATATATTTCCAACGTCTGTGTTATACCTCAGCCTGATCCTATTTAATGCCTTTTTATGTGGCAGGGCAGTGTGTGTTTCTTGCTTTTTCATATACCTAATTATTTTTGTTTTTAAATCTTTATGTATTATATGTGGCAGGAGAGACTAAGGTGAACAGTTTTACGCCTGAAAATAAACGTGCCTCATCTTCTGCTAAGCCTTTGGTGTGGGGATTTGAGCCAATCTAGTCTCGAGTTGAACTGAGTTTGGGTTTGTTGTTTCTGGGTACCTTGAGAGAACCACAGGTTTCAAATTCTTCTTAGGATATTTTGTGTGAGGGTCGGGGCTCATTTGCCAGGTTTTCTCAAAGTCTGTTCTGTCCTCAGCATTGGGTCTTCCCTCTCAGCTCTGCCTCAGTTTGCTTCTCTCTCTACTCTCTTCTCTCCTCTCCTATTCCTCTCCCAGCAGTATTCCACCATTGCCTCTTATTCAATCCTGTTTTCCTGGTGATATGAATGGAGGAGGAACACTCTGTTCCTCTGATGAAGGGTTGGTCTTGGGCAGGCAGTGTGTCCCTGGGTCTCTGGAATGCAGCTTTCTTAGTGCCCCTGGTCCTCTCTCAACTACTGTGCTGAGGCCAGCATGTATTTTTGCCATCCCTCTCAGGGGTAGAAAGTTTTGTCCTATTTTCTTCTCCAGATAGAATGAGTTTTTAACAGTACCTCAAGGACAGCAGTGTTTGTCCTTCCTTCTCACCGAAAGGCTATCTTTCCTTAGGGGCAATAGGGAAGAAGAATCTGGGTAGGGCTTTGTGTTTGTCCCATAGTGGCTCATGCACCCCTCTCCCAGGCAGGTACCATGAGGAATGAATGCTTTCTGTGGAACCACACTGGTGTCTTTTTGTTGTTATTGTTTTTTGTTTTTAAGCACTTGGTAAGGTCCATGGAGAAAAGGTTATAGGTATTTGTGCTCTCCTTTCTGTATCTCTAGCCCCCACTGACTTCTACCAATTTGTTAACAATTACAGTTGAATTCTTATAACCTTTTACTGGCAGCATTTGCCCTTAGTAAGAAAGTGCTCATGTTCTGTGTTTGATCTTCTTAGATTTTGGGTTAGTTGGTTGACCTGTGACCTTAATTCTCCGATTGGTTCAAAAAGGTATAAAACTTGAAGTTTTTTTGGCTTTTGTTGTTGTTGCAAGAAGAAGAGAGTGACACTTTTCACAGCTCTCTACGTTGCAAATAGAAACTGTAAGCATATCTCAATTTTAGTTTACAATCAGGCTACATCTCAATGTTCCTCTCTGGGATGGCCACCTAATAGGATAATTAATAGAATATATGTATCAAAGCATCCAATCCAACAAGGAATTTGTCCTTTACCCATTCAATCATTTTCTCTGACTTTTCTTTAGGAAACTTACAGGAAGCTAGAGGGTCTGAGAGGGTAGCATAGTTATTACTGAGCACAAGTGGAAACTTATAAAATTCCATTTTGGAGATGTTTTTGGTGAGATGATATAATCTCCCTGTGAGTTGAATGTGCTCTGGTTCATTGGCAGAAAATGGGAAACTTTCATTTGAAGTTCAGACCACTTTTTTCACTCACTTCATGGCAGATCTATAAGCCATTTATTCATTGTATAATATCTAGGGTATTATGATCACTAATACAGAGAAACGAATCCATGATTAAATCCATTATTTCCCAGCAGAGCAGCTGTCTCAAGGATTTTAGAATTGCCTTTTCTGCACTGCAGGTGATTTAAGTGCTGAGCTATGTTAGTACCAATTTTCCAATTTTATCACTTCAGACTGTTATTATTTTGGCTCCTGAAGATGGAGTTACCCACTCATTTTCCAGTATACAATACAGTATCTACTATAGGTATGATGCAGTTTAGAATTGGGAAGCATTTGCTACTACAACTAGTTATTACACATGGTCATTTTTCAACTGAACCTTTTTAGTGGATGTAGAAAGCTCCAGATAACAAATGTAGATAGCGCCAGATAAAACATATCATCAGTACAGGAAATTTCACACTTTTTTGCTTCAAAGTGCTCTAAGCTGAGTGATTGCTGAATTGGAGAGAAAAAATATAGAATGTCTTGTCTTCTTTATATAAGAGTAAAAACATTTAGTCTGGTACAATGGATAAGGGACTGCTCTAAAATGTACTGAGTACATGTCTGTTCTCTGTTCTAATGTTAGTTTTTTGTGAAAACTTGGAAAAGTCACTTGTCCTCCTTGATACTCAGTTTTCTTGACTCTAAGATGAAAATAATAATACTGGCTCTTTCAGCTTTTGAAGATCAAACTATCAAATTCGGCCCTAGATTAAGTATTAACAAAGCCTTAACCCAAAGCTAGCCAAGTAGTAGGTACTAAACAGATGTTGGCCACCTAATTTATTAATAAATTTATCAGGAAATAGCACATCATACATCTCCAATATGGCTTTTATTACTCTCTCCAGGCAGTTAGATGCAGCTTGTACATGCCAGTATGATAGTAATTATTGTAATATCTATTAATTATCTATTTATATCTTTGTGTTTCCTTATAGACATTTGGCTACTTTAGAGCAGTTTAATTAGTTTTGTATTTCTTAAACATAATGTAGAACCTAGAGTTGTTATTACAGTAAATTGACCATTTATTGAACTTTATGTGCTAGCAATAAGCTAAGTGATTTAGGTACATTATCTTATATAATGATTTCAACTATTCTGGGAGATAGTTTAGAACTCCTGGGGCACAGATTTAGAGAAACCTCCATACTTTCATGGGCTTTATCTCCAGGAACTCATGGTGAAGAAATGAGAAAGATCCTCTTACTGCTCTGGCAAGTGGAGTGAGTGCGTAATCATTGTGAGACATGTCTAGAATGTTCTCTATAACAAAGGTTTGCTCTCCAGGAGAAAAAAACTTTGGCAGAAGCTTATCCCAGCTGGGGGAGGTAAATTTCTTCCATTCCAGGCCTCTCCAGCTTTCCTCTCTCACATAAGAGAAAAAAATAGTTAACTACCAGGGTTTAAAGGAAATATATTGTAAACACTGCAGCAGGAAAGGGAGAAAGGAGTAAAAATAGCCAGACCACGGTGAAGTCACAGCCCAGAGACACAGCCCACTAAAAGACTAAAATTTAATCAGGAGATTATAGTATGCTTGCCTTCCCGCACCTTACCATCACACTAACAGGGCTGTAGTATCAGCAGATTACAACTGAAAGATCTGTAAGATACAGATTTTCTCTGAAAAAGAGTACTTAAGGAAGCCCAAAGTCAAGAAGAGACCAAAAAGAAAAAGACATGAGACAAATCTGAAGTTTCTGGTAAATATAAATCCTAGCCAGATTAATATAAATCCTCACAGTAAAGGCCTATTTATTTCAGTTTCTATTTCCTATATCCCATACAAATATGTCTAGATTTCAATAGAAATTACAAGTTATGCCAAAAGACAAGAAAAACACAGTTTCAAAGATCAAGTACTCAAATTTGTATATGGTACAAATGTTAAAATGACTATCGGGGTATTTAAAATAACTATGATTAATATGCTAAGGGCTATAATAAAAAAAAGTAGGCATCATATAATAAGCAATGAGTAATGTAAGCAGAAAGGTTTAAAAGGAAATTCTAGATATCAAAAACTCTGCAACAAAAATGAAGAGTGCCTTCTATATGCACATCAGTAGACTTGAACATGGCTGAGGAAAAAAATCAATGAGTTTGACGATAGGGCAATAGAAACTTCCCAAAATTAAATGCAAAAAAAAAATAAAATAAAAACAAAGCCCATTCTACTAAGTGAAGTATCTCAAGAATGGAAAAACAAGCACCACATGTACTCACCAGCAAATTGGTATTAACAGATCAACACCTAAGTGGACATATAGGAATAACATTTATCGGGTGTTGGGTGGGTGGGAGGAGGGAGGAGGGGATAGGTATATACAAACATAATGAGTGAGATGTGCAACGTTTGGGGGATGGTCATGCTTGAAGCTCTGCCTCGAGGGGGGAGGGGGGCATGGACAATATACGTAACCATAATATTTGTACCCCCATAATATGCTGAAATAATAATAATAAAAAGCCAAACAGAACATCCAAAAATTTAGGAACAACATCAAGAGGTATAACATATGTATAAGTGGAAAATCAGACAAAGAAGAGAGAATGGAGCAGAAGAAATATTTCAAGTAATAATGGCTAAGAGATTTCCAAAATTAATGACAAACAACAAACTATAGAACCAAGAAGCTGGGAAAACACCAAAAGAAAAAATACCAAATCAAACTAAACATACCTAGACATACCATAATCAAACTCCAGAAAAACCAAAAACAAAGGAAAAAATCTTGAAAGAAGCCAGAAGTGTGTGGGAAAGAAAGACCTTTCCTATAGAGGAGCAAGGATAGTAATTAAAGCAGACTTCTAATTAGAAATCATGCAAGCAAGAACAGAAAAGAGGGAAATATTTTTTTAAAATGTTGCTAGAGCCTCCCTCCAATTTAGAATTCAATACACAGTGAAATTATCTTTCATAAGTAAAGGAGAAATAAGCACTTTATCAGAAAAACAAACATTGAGGAAACTCATCACCAGTAGACCTTTCTTTCAAGAAATGTTAAAATAAATTTTTTAGGCAGAAGGAAAATAATATGAGTTAGCAACGTGGATCTACATAAAGAAAGGTGGAGCAAGAGAGAAGTACTGAATGAAGGTAAAATTAAATATTCTGTTTTTATTCTTAACTTAAAAGATCACCATTTAAATATTAATTAAATTATTAATACACTAACTTATTAAATAATAATGGCATATTGGTGATTATAAAATATGGATAAGTGAAATGAATGACAACAATGTTATAAAGGATTGGAGGGAGGAATTGGAAATACTCTGTTATAAGGTACATGTACTACGCATGAATCAGTATAATGTTATTTTAATGTGGATATAGATTAGTTTAAAATATGTATTGTAAACTTTGGGGCAATGAGTAAAGTAATTTTTTTAAAAAGTATACTGGATAGGCTAAGAGAGAAGATAAATTAGGATCATATAAATTATTCAATTAAAAATAGAGAAAGCATAAAAAGAGGAGGAAAAATAAAGAATAAATAGATAATAGTAACAAACAAGGTAGATATTAATTAATCCAACTATATCAATAATCACTTTCAATGGGAATGGTTTAAATATACCAATTAAATGACATTGCCAACATGGTTTAAAAAACAAGACCCAACTCTGTGTTGTCTATAAAAAAACCTCACTTTAAATATGAAGACTCAGTTCAAGACTTGGATAAAAATACACCATGACAACACTAATCAAAAGAGTTGGTGTGCCTATATTAATTCTAGACAAAATAGACTTCAGAACAGGGAAGATTATCATGGATAAAGAGGGTCATTGCATAACGATAAATGGGGAAGTTCTCTGAGAAGATAAAACAATCCTAAATGTGTATGCATCTAATAGTAGAGCATCAAAAGGATAAGAGACAAAAACCAATAGAACTGAAAAGAGAAATAGACAAATCCACAATCATAGTTGGAGACTTCAACACCCCTCTGTCAGTAATTGGTAGAACAAGAAGGCAGAAAACAAGTAAGGATATAGTTGACCTGAACATCACTATCAATCGACTTGATTTAATTGATAGTATAGAATATTCTGCCTAGCAGTAGCAGAATATTAATTTTTCTCAGCTTCTTATGGAACATTCTCCAAGGCACAATAGATTCTGAGTCATGAAATATACTATATCTACCATAATTTTTTTTTTTTTTGAGACAGTCTTGCTCTGTTGCCCAGGCTAGAGTGCTGTGGTGTCAGCCTAGCTCACAGCAACCTCAAACTCTGGGGTTCAAGCATTCCTTTTTGCCTCAGCCTCCCAAGTAGCTGGGAGTACAGGCATGTGCCACCACGACTGGCTAATTTTTTTTCCTATATAATTTTAGTTGTCTGGCTAATTTCTTTCTATTTTTTAGTAGAGATGGGGTCTCGCTCTTGCTCAGGCTGGTCTTGAACTCCTGACCTCAGGCAATCCTCCCTCCTCAGCCTCCCAGAATGCTAGGATTACAGGCATAAGCCACTGTGCCCAGCCTACCATAAAATTTTAAAAGAATAAAAATCATACAAAGTATGATCTCAGACCATAGTGCAATTAAACTAGAGATCAATAACAAAGAAAACTGGAAAATCCCAAATCTTTGGGAATTAAACAAAACAATTTTAAGAACACATGTGTCAAAGAAGTCTCAAAAGAACTTTAAAAAATTTCCAACTAAATGTTAGTGAAAATAAAACTTAACAAAATATGTGAGATACCATAAATCAGTGCTTAGAAAGAAATTTATAGCATTAAATAGATATATTAAAAAAGAGTTCTAAAATCAATAAACTAAGCATCCACTTTAGAAAAATAGAAAAAGAAGAACAATTTATGCCTAAAGTAACCAATAATAATAATAATAATAATTAGGGAAGAAATCAATGAAACTCAAAATGGGAAAATAAGACCAAAAGCTATTTCTATGTAAAGATCAATAAAATTGATAAAACTCTAGCTAGGCTAAACAGTAAATAAATAATTTAATAAATAAGAAAGACAGAAATTACCATTAAATAAGAAATGAAAGAGTTATCACTATAGATTTCATGGACATTAAAAGAATATTATGAAAAACTCTTTGCATATAATTGATAATTTAGATGAAATGAACTGATTCCTTGAAATATGCGAACTACCAAAACTCACACAAAGAGAAATAGATAACCTGAATAGTCCTTTATCTATTAAATATATGGAATCAATAATAACCTGCCTTCAAAAGGCACTATGCCAAGATGATTTCACTGTTGAAGTCAACCAAGAAATGATATCAATGCTCCATATTCTTTTCCAGTAAATGAGGGCAAAGGGAAGTCTTCGTAACTCATTCTTTGAGGCCAGAATTCCCTAATACAAAGACCAAATTAAGATATTATGAGAAAAAAAACTAAAGACCAATATCTCTAATGAACATAGTTGCAAAAATCCTCAATAAATTCTTAAGAAATCAAATACAACAATGTATAAAAATAATTACACACCACAGCCAAGTTAAGATTTATTTCACATATGCAAGGCAGGTTTAGCCTTCAAAAATCAAACAACATAATCATCCATATCAACAGATTAAAGAAGAAAAAACCATGTGATAAAACCAATAGAGGCATAAAAAGTATTAGACAAAATTGAACACTGATTTTTGGTTAAAAATATTCTTAGCAAACTAGGAATAGAAAGGATAAAGTACAATTTGGTAAGAATGTCTACAAAATTACTACAGATAATCTCACACTTAATGTTGAGAGAGTGGACATGCACCTTAAGATTGAGAATAAGACAAGAGTGTCCTGTATTACCACTCCTATTCAAGATTGTAATGGAAGTTCTAAGTAATGCAATATGACAAGAAAAAGAAATAAAAGTTATATAGATTAGAAAGAAATAAAAGTGTCATTATTTGCAGATGACATGATTGTTTACATAGGAAATCTCAAAACATTTACCAAATCCTCTGAAACTAATAAATATAGCAAGGTCACAAGATATAAGGCCAATATACAATAATTTATTGCTTTGCTATGTATCAGCAATAAACAATTGAAATTTGAAATAAAAAATTAAGCAATAGCATCAAAAAATGAAATACCTTGGTATTAATCTAACAAAATATGTACAAGATCTATATGTGGAAAACTTTAAAACATTGATGATGGAAATCAAAGATCTAAATAAAGAGATATTCTATTCATGAATCGAAGGACTCAATATTGGTAAGATGTCAATTCTTCTCAGATTGTTCTAAGTTCAATGCAATTCTGATCAATATTTCAGCAAGCTATTTCACAGATACACACTAATCCTGAAGTTTACACAGGAAGGCAGAAGACACAGAATAGTCAAATATAATATTGAATAATAATACATTTGAAATATACACACTTCCTTAAATATACTATACATGATGACTTCCTTCCCAAAATAAAGTATGAAGAGGGGAAAAAAATAAAAGCATAACTTTAAAATGGAGAAACCTAACAAACACTATCTGAGTCAGGTAATCAAGATTAATAGCAACAGTGATAAGTCATGTTTATACTATGAATTCTTTTTTTTTTTTTTTCTGAGACAGAGTCTCACTCTGTTGCCCAGGCTAGACGTGGCATCAGCCTAGCTCACAGCAACCTCAAGCTCCTGGGCTCAAGCAATATTCCTGCCTCAGCCTCCTGAGTAACTGGAACTATAGGCATGTGCCACCATACCCAACTAATTTACATATAAATTTATATATATATATATATTTTTAGTTGTCTAGCTAATTTCTTTCTATTTTTTAAGTAGAGATGGGGTCTCGAACTCCTGAGCTCAAACGATCCTCTTGCCTCAGCCTCCCAGAGTGCTAGGATTATAGGCATGAGCCTCCATGCCCAGCCACATTCTTGAAATAATGTAATGAAAATGGCAGTTTCCATCTATGACAGTCTTCCCCCAAACCTCATAACTCCAGTCTGAGGAAAACATCAGACAAATCTCAACTGAGGAACATTCCGTAAAACACCTTACCAGTACTTCTCAAAACTGTTAAAGTCATCAAAAACAAGAAAAGTCTGAGAAACTGGCACAGTGAAAGAACATGATGACTAAATGTAATGTGGCATCCTGATAAGGCCTTGAGCCAAAAAGGACATTTGGTAAAAACCAAGGAAATCTGAAGTA
Source organism: Cheirogaleus medius (assembly GCA_008086735.1). Lineage (NCBI taxonomy): Eukaryota > Metazoa > Chordata > Mammalia > Primates > Cheirogaleidae > Cheirogaleus > Cheirogaleus medius. The sequence continues at coordinate 3,082,245 of VBSM01001562.1, forward strand.
CAGACTTCAGTTAAAAATAATGCATCACTCTTGGTTAATTGTAACAAATGTACCATGCTAATGTAAGATGTGAATAATAGGGGACACTGGGTGTGGAAGTAGTAAAATAACCTGAGATAGGAGCTGGCTTTGAGCAGGAACATGGCTACCTGATGCTCTAAAACAGAAGGGAAATAAGTATAAACAGAGATCTGCTTTGTTCTTGAGGGAGGGTATGGGAGTGATTCAAGACTGATTAGCCTGATTCATCTCTGTGTGTTTGTGAAGTATGAGGTCATGTGATGAGAAAGAATGCAAAAATGTTGGGTTAAGGTACTTGAATAAAGTGATAAGATTTTGGAAAAGACACCAAGAGAATGAGAGTAAAATTTGTCAGAGGGGACAAAGAAGATTTGAGTGGGCCACTAAAATTATAATTCTCAAGTCTGTCATGGCACTGACTCGGTGATTATATAGTGTTCTTTAGGGTACCCAGTAGATGAATATGGGTGCAGATCTGGCAAATTGGAGGATTCACCTCTGGCTGGAAATTTGTTGGGTGAATGTAGTGGAAGGAGAAGGGACAGGGAGGTTGAAATTCCTTGTGGGAGAATTTTTGAGGAAATCAGCCACGGTGCTTGGAGTGGAGATGAAGACTATTAAAGTTGATGGGATAAAGGAACCAGTAGATTTAGATGAATGGGTCACACGGTTGCTGCAATCTCCTAAGAGGATGCTAGGAGTGGGCAAAGAATTATGTTAATGTGAGTGAGAGTTGGTATGGTTTAATTCCATAGCTATTCTGTTAAAGTTTGTTCAAATTTCTCCAATTCTACTTAAATACAGTAAATCGGTATCTCAAAGCCTCTACTTCTCTTGTACTTTAATATATGCTTGGCTGCATTTTTAGCTGATGTACTCATATTCTAATTTTTCTAGGAATCCAGTAGGATTTAAGGGCTGTTATAAAAGATAGTCCTGACTTTATGGAGATGTCAGCTAAAACAAGATAATGAAAAATTCTGGATGACCCAATATCTCACATATTATATAACACTTTAATAGAATTATTAGCGAAGCCTGGAGTAAATGTGCGCATTCTGTTGGTTCATGTAGAATAAATTCAAAATCTGAGAAATTTAAAATGTATTATTTTTATACATAGTCTAAGCATAACTAAAGCCTATTATAAAAATGATAAGATATTTGACAGAGGCTATTAACTCCAGTTGTTCTATTCCTTACAAACTGAACCTGATAGGGTTTGGTACAATGTCTAACAGTGCTCTCAGTCATTAATGTAGTATAGAATACTGTGCTTTAAGATGCAGTACCTGGAGTTGTTGAAGGGTGTAACGCAAAAAGAAAACACAAGTATGCATATGGTAGACATCTAAGATGGAAGTCAGAAAATCTGAATTCTGTGCTCTAATTATTAAAATTCTGCATAATCCTGAGTAAGTGACACTCAGGGTCATAGTTCCACGATTTATAAAATCAGGAGATTGAATGATTTATAAAATGAGGAGATTTAATGATTTATAAAATGAGATTGAACAAAGATGTATCTTTAATCCTTTTTAACTCTGAAATTATATTACTTTTCTATGTCAAAAGCAAACATTTGGTTTTTTAAAACATATTTAAAATGCCTACATTTGGCTGGGCACGGTGGCTCACACCTGTAATCCTAGCACTCTGGGAGGCTGAGGCGGGTGGATCATTTGAGCTCAGGAGTTCGAGACCAGCCTGAGCAAGAGCAAGACCCCCCTCTCTACCAAAATTAGAAAAAAATTAGCCAGGCATGATGACACATCCCTGTAGTACTAGCTATTCAGGAGGCTGAGGCAGAAGCATTGCTTGAGCCCAGGAGTTTGAGGTTGCTGTGAGCTAGGCTGACACCACGGCACTCTAGCCAGGGCAACACAGTGAGACTCCGTCTCCAAAAAAAATAAAATAAAATGAAATAAAAAAATAAAATGCCTACATTTAATGCTTTTGGGAACCTCCATGAACTGAGATAATACTATGATATGGGTAAATCAGCATTACAGTTGCACCAATCTTTATTAGCTTTCAAATTTCATCTAGACTTGTTCTTACGTCACTCCCTTTCTAAATTCTTTGCATTAATGTTTTAAGGTAGTCAAATTAAAGCGAACTCCTTGAACAATGGTAGGACTTTCTTAGTAAGAGACATGTCAGAATGTAGATAAGACTTACAATTAGTTACCTTGTGTCCAAATCCAGATGTTTGGAGCAGAAAACTACTTTGACCAACCTTGTTTTCACCAAACAACAGGGAACTGGAGTCCAAAGTCTCTCTCAGATAGCTAAAGAGTATCAACATATATATAATTTAAATATATTTATTTTTTTCCCATTCTACCCACTGCTTTCTCTGAGTGAGTTCATTCTACAAAGATAGACTGCACCAGACCCAGTTTTCCGTTACGGGTGGTGCGTGGACCAGAAAGCCTAGCTTTCATCCTGCTTTATCTCACTCTCCACAAATGGGAGCTTCAATTCGAGAGTTCTCCGGCTCTATATCAGAAATGTCATCACTCTCTCACCTTTCTTCTTCAAGACTTTAATCTTTTAAGTAAATAAGCAAACTGGTTCCAATTTTGAAGCTTGTGACATTTGGCTGGTCACTCATCTCTAGGCTGAACTGCTTCCGTACCCCTGTGCCTTAGCTAGGCTATTGCTATCATGCCAAAGGATCTTGAGACCATATTTATTAACCTCCTAGGTAAATTCTTTATATAGTGTTTAATCAGCAGCTTTTTGTGAAGTGCAAGTAATTTACAGACCACTTATCTCGGGGCAATCATCTGCCATTTTTCAATGGAAACCAATCGGATTTCTTGTAAGTGACTGTTGGTCGAATGGGTCCATACAGGATGCACTTAATTTAATCACTCATTTTTAACTGTTCTTTTATTACAAGTATGAATAGTATTTCTAGACTGGTATATACTTTTCTTCCTGCTGATGATTTGATAGGAGTCTGAAAAGCAAGCATTTGGTGAGGGTCAGTCGGGAAATAGTGCCTCCCAATTTCTATCTTCCCAGAAAACAGTTGGCAATTAAATTCCTTGGAAGGTCTTTAGACCTCTCCACCACTTCACAGGGTACCGTGACTTTCGACAAAGGAAAGCACTGTAGCAGTTTTATCGGATGGCAGAGGAAGAGGCCACTTTCACAAGGTAAGAGAGCAGGCTAAACCCCTTCCTTAATGGAGTTTTATTACCATGCATTCAGCACTTTTGGTACTGAGACATCCAGTAAAATCATTTGCTCTAGTTTTCTGAGGATATTAGAAAGCTTTGGACTCTCTACTATAAGAAACGTGATAGAGGCATTCAATATTCAATCAAATTAATTTATACGTGGCTCCTCTCTTTCTAGCAGCCTTTGAGTGTATGCTGGGTGCTATGTGGGAGAGGCTGGCCTAAGCAAAAAATTATCAGGCCTGCTTATTTACTCCTATGTGCTGAAGATTAGTATCATTTTGGGAATAGGGATGGGAGAGTAAAAGACTGTAATGGAATTTGGGGAAGAATTGTTCTTTTGTATTCTAATTTCCTTAATGAGCTGATAAAGAATATTGAATATAACTCTTTCTTTTTGGATTAGATCCATCTGACATGCTCTGAAATATAAAAGTATTATGATGACATAGCATTTTTACCTTTCAATACAATAGTGGTGAATATTCTCCTGCACTGTACATTGATCTTAAGCAGCTTCTCTTGTGACAAAAGGTGTATCTTGCAGCCCTAAATCATGCTCTGCCTGATGCTGACTTAATAATGGCATGAAGCTACAATTTTATTAGCTATGGAATGGAAGAACCTCAAATAATTCATTGTGATGTTATGATTTTAATTTATTTTATTTTACATACAATGGCTGAGAGAAGGCAGTCAGATACTCAGGACTGCAGTAAAGCAATTATCTTCTCCTAGAGTGATTACAACTCATGATTTAAATATATATGTATACATCTAGAAATAATTTTTGAAAGTAAAGAATCATATCCTTATTTCCTCTAGCAAGTTTGCTGGTCACTCTAATATTCTCTTTATTTTCTCCTTCTATCTCCTAGTCCCTCTTTTGACACAAGACTTAGAAAGGAAGAACATAGGCTTTTAGTTTTTCAGGAATTAAATTTGGAAGATTTTCACAAATATTACTAGTGATTACTATGAAAGCTACAAGAGAAGATACAGATCTTGTCAAATGATCTGAAGAAAGCCCCAGCTTTTTAAATCTTCCTGCCTGATTTCCTTTAGTCTCATCCAAACTTCTCTTAGATCTGGACTAAGATCTGGGGACTTAGGATGCTTTTCTTGATTGTCTTAACCAAGGGCTGATGGGAGATACTGATTAATGTTCCTCCACTGTTTTTGCATGTTGAGTGTTTTCCTTCCTCTCCAATCTCTTTCTTCGGTTTCAACTGTATTTTAGCTTTTTCACCTCCAGCTAATGGAGATACTCCCAGGAATGTATGACATAAAGGCTGGAATGGTGCCAGCAGACACATTAGATTTCTTCTCCCACCCCAACCAATTGTCTGAAGTTTTTAAATGAGAATTTTGAAATTTGAACTCAGTTGGAAAAGTAGATGCAAATTAACTCCAGGGTATAGAGAGTTCACATCTTTCTTGGTTTTTCACATCTGTCCTTTTCCAGGGAGAGTTTGCAGATGGCAAAGTGATGGGACAGTGATGTCAGTATGAAACAGGGTTCTTATCTGGATATGATCAGCATCATGTTCCTTTAAGATTCTGCATTATATTTGAATCCTACTCATGAGAGGAAAACAAAACAGCTTAATAACAGAATTTATAGAAAGGCTATTTAACAGAAATCAGAGTAGACTGTTGGGATTTTAGCCTAAACATATGTACTAACAATAGGGTCGATACTCTTCAGTTACCAGAATAGGGTTTCTTGAAGTTATCTCATGAAATAAATGACACAAACCCATAATTTATCAGCTATAAGCTCTATTATTCTTCCTTATTTGAATTATTCTCTTATCGAAGGACCACAGAGAAGTGGTTCATAATTAGTATTATTTAGAAATTTAGTTATAGAATTTTTTCTGGCTAGTATTGTCTTTGGTTTCAAAACATAGTATGTTTTTCTTAGATGAAGGAAAAAAGAAAAACTTACCTCTTCTTTATGCAGAGGTCTCACCAGGAGGGGAACATTTAATTTAGTGGTCAAATTAGATTTGTCTCAGCATCTGTACTTGTGATCCTTGAGGGTCTGACCCTTGGAGAAGATCCCCTCCCCCAGTTGCATATGCCCTGTTATTTTCTTTGGTGCTGAGTGGCAGTTTTCAACTGCTGGAAAAAGAAATGCCAAAACGTGCACTGACCCTTGTCAATGTGCAGGAAGGATGTCAGAATAACATTAACCTTTCATTCTGACTTGAGCACCTGGTTTTTTTTCTTAAATCAATTTCAATGTAACACAAATGTGTACTTTGATGTGTTCAGAAGTGAAATGAATAGATTTTAGCAGAAATTATCTGTGGTAAAGACATAGGAAATGGGCTGGGCATGGTGGCTCATGCCTGTAATCCTAGCACTCAGGGAGGCTGAGGCAGAAGGATCACTTGAGGTCAGGAGTTTGAGACCAGCCTCAGCAAGAGCGAAACCCTGTCTCTACTAAAAATAGAAATAAATTAGCTGGGCAACTAAAATAGAAAAAATAATTAGCCGGGCATAGTGGCACATGCCTGTAGTCCCAGCTACATCAGGAGTCTGAGGCAGGAGGATCACTTGAGCCCAGGAGTTTGAGGTTGCTGTGAGCTAGGTTGATGCCACGGCACTCGAGCCCAGGAAACAGAGTGAGACTCTGTCTCAAAAAAAAAATAAAGATATAGGAAATGATAGCCCGAATTCATAGCACCAAATAATTGCTGCATAGTCACAAAACATAAACCTTAAATTCACATCTGAACAGAGCAAGTTATTTAAGAACCATATATTTTATAATATTGTATAAAAATCATTGGATTCTACTTAGGGAGAACTTAATTGTCATCGGTCACACGGTACCTTCTAGATGAGAATGTTTTGTTTCTATCATTACCTGGGTAGAAATTCTAATAAAGTGAGTTAGCTTGTTTTATATATAGCCCTCTTCTCTTGGGACACACTCATCACAATGACAGTCTAGTTATAATTTGAGAGTTTGAAACCTCTGTATAATTTCAGAGAATCTTATTTGATCTGCTTTCTTGTAAGGAAATTCACTGATCTCTACAGTGAGTTGTATGTTGGAAAAACGACAATGCTCACAGCCCTCAACTGTCAGTAGTGACTCATTTTGAGATGCTGGGGATAGGTCTGGGAGTAGTAGTCCATGAAAGGATTAGTTGGCAGACCCTTAATACTTGGAATATGGTTCTCCCACTTAACCCTCTTCTCTGCTATTCCCAACAGCAGACTGTCTTTCTTGGCAGCACTGGCTGCCTGCCCTACATCAAGGAGGCTCACTCTCAACTAATGGCTCTGGGAGAGTCTTCTCAACTCGAGTGCTCACCAGCTTATTGCCATAGTTCACAGTGGTGTCTCCCCCTGGCTGGAATCCCAGGGCCAATCCCATCGTATGTCTCTCCAAAGCAGCTGCTTCTGAAAGCCTTTCCTACATGATTCCCATGGGGTCACTTGTATCCCTTGACCTGCAGAATAGTTTCTGGATAGCGCCGTCAGCACTAATCACCACACATATACTCACCATCAAACTGGTACTAATCGATCAACACTTATGTGCACATATTGAAGTAACATTCATTGGGTGTTGGGCAGGTGGGAGGGGGGAGGCAGGATGGGTAAATTCACACATAATGGGTACCGTGTGCACTGTGTAAGGCATAGGCACGCTTGTAGCTCTGACTCGGGCAATGCAAAGGCAAGATATGTAACCTAAATGTTGGTACCCCCATAATATTCTGAAATCAGCAAAATACAAACAAACAAACAAACAAAACAGACAAAAAAAGAAATTAGAAACTGTGGCTTTCAGACCGCATCTGGCCTATAAATACATTTTTGTTTGGCTCATAGAGTGTTCAAAATTTTGAATTACCTTACAATATTTAAAAGTTAGAAAGTTGCACATGAAAATCAAGGTTCATTTCTCCTTCCTGGAAAAATGAAAATTCTTGCAAAATCAGAAGGTGGCATGGTTCTTGCACACCCACCATATTCCAGTGGTGAGGGCCAATTGCTCCCTTTAGGCAGGTCATATTCTCTCTAGTCTTCCATAGATCCCATAGACCTTAGGATTACTTCTGAGCTGATTCTACTTGTGTTAGTATCTTTGATTCCTGTAGGCATTCAAATCTATGAAGGACTTCTACCAGAACTCTGTCTTTAGAGGGCAGTTCACAGGATCTCAACTGGGAGCCCGTGGACTGCTCAGTTCTTGGACCTATTCTCAGTAGCATCAGAATTGATGATGGGAGCTTGACCAACACTAAGGTGTTAACATGGTAGTAATATTCACTGGGTGCTGGTCAGGAGTAGAGTTGGGGGCAGGTAAACCCACAACTAATGGAAGTGGAATGCACTGTATGGGGGAGGCAGATGCTTGTAGCCCTGGCTTGGGTGGGGGCAAACATATAACCAAAATGTTTGTACCCTCGTAATATCCTGAATAAATTTTTAAAAAATTTTATTTTGCTTTTAGTTCTGTGATACCTGTGTATCTATGTATCTATCTATAAAATCATGTGGATGATGCCTTTAATATGAACATACTATTCCTGAACAACTTTAATTGTTATAAGTCAATATAAAAAGAGCATAGGCAGACTTACAGGCAAATAACATATTTGTATCAAATGAAGGCCAAATGTCATATGATAGTCTATGCATGAGGTTTTATAATAACTTAATCTGCAAGAGGGCATGGCAGAATTGAATCATCACATGACATGAGGATTGTGGAAGGTCCCTAGAGAACCTGCCCTGGAGCAGTCAGTGCCATGTTCACATTGAGGGCAGAAATTTATTTCCAGCAAAATAACATTAACTGTCACATTATATTAATTTTGTTAACTTGAATTGTATCTGTTTTTGTAGTTTCTATTTAATTTATAAATTTAGCTGAGTTTTATAGATGTTTAAGAATAGTTAGAAAGATGTGTAAAAGAAGTTATACCTAATTTTATGCTAATACAATTACGGTCACATTGTATTTAGAAACAATTTAAGTTGAGATTTGGGAAAATAAGCATTTTTCTATTTAAAGAAACATCCATGTAATGCTCAAGTTTGAAAACCTCTGCTTTGACATTATTGGCTAAATTTTCTTTATGTAGCATCAGGATTTGGTTTGCTTGATCTGAGAGAGGAGGTTGCATTCCTTGGGTTCGGGTCTCTACCCTGGAGCATAGCCCGGGAGAAAGAGAGGGCCCACTGCAGAGTAAGCCTGAGTTAATTAAGGAGGCCATGAGAAGAGTATGATCGAATGTCATATCCTGGGGGTTGGGAGAGGATGCCAAAGTGATGATCAGAATTGGAGCTGAGGAGTTGAGTTTAGGATCTAGGTCATGTGAATGGCAACCAGTGCGGGTGGTGCTGTGGTATCCTAGACCCCTGTTCTGAATACTAGCTGAGATTTGAAATCTCACCTTTATGGCTGTTAGAAGAATGTCATGTAGCTGGAGTAGTCTGGCTTCAAAACATTGGTCATGTGTGGACAGCAACAATGATGCTAACAGGCTCTCCAGCAGAAATTCTTCTAAGGTACCAATTTAAAGCTCCATGAATTGCATTACTGAGCATTGCTTTGATGTGCATCCAAAGGTCACACCATAATGTCATCTACAAAAGGAATTTTTCATCTGTCCTGATCCAGAATATAGATCTACTGACCCTCCTTTACTAAATATGCTCTCATACTTTCGAAGGAAGGCCTTTCTGAGCTTTAAGAGTAGAATGCAACATTCTTTCCTGAGGCCAGTCATTCCTCTTTACATTTAATTTTAAAAAGGTCATTGGAACACACCAACAAAAAGATTACAACTTGCTGAAGGCTCAGATGATCATTAGAAATTTTTAGCAATAAAGTATTTTTTTACTTAAAGTACATACATTGGTTTTTTTAGATGTAATGTTATTGCACACTTAATAGAGTATAGTATGGTATAAACATAACTTTTATAATCAGTGAAAACCAAAAAATTTATGTGACTCACGTTATTGCAGTATTCACTTTATTGTAGTAGTGTGGAACCAAACCTATAATATCTCCAAGGTATGCCAGTATATGAAATATTGAAATATACGCAGATTTGACATGATTTCCTGATATATATTTGAGAGCAAAGAAATGTGAGTGCTTTGGTAAAATGTATGTAAAATTCTCAACTGGAATGTTTGTGATACTTGACCAAGTTAGAGAAAAGGTGCTTCCCTATGCTGCTAACCAAATTTTTCCCCATATTCAACCTTAGAGCTCCAAAATGTAAATTTGAATTGGAAAGACAGGGTCCTTTAGAAGGAGGCTTAAGCTAGTTAAACTGCAGTGTGGGTCTCCAGGGGAAAGCCTATTTATTAACAATATGATTTCAAAGGACCCATCTTATAAGATCTAGAATTTGGTTTGAGAGCTGATTTTCAATTCCTCATGCAGGTAAACTGTAGCCTACATGTAGTAATCTGCAGAGCTTCTCATACTGGATTTCTGAGGAAACGGTCCAATATCTAATATGCTTTCAATCAGCTATTCTATGTTAGACATGTTACATACTAGAAAGATCTTGGTGAACAAGACAGAACCTGTGCTCCATGGGCTAACAGTCTAATGCGACATAAGACTGAGTTCTTTGTGTATTAGTCACTTAATTCTAGCGTCAACCCTGTGTACTAGATGCTAGAATTTTAGTACTTGTCTAAGATTCTGTACCTGCAAGTGGCGGAGCTAAGATTAAACAAAGGCAGTTTCAGTGCCCAAACTCTCACCTGCTATGTGTAGTGTATCCCTCTTAAAGTTTCTTTTGCTTTGCCTTCAAATGCAATTTAAACTGTAAGAACACACAGTTGTGATTATGAAAAGTGAACCTCTAAAAATAACTGATTTAAAGGGTACTAGGTAAAAAATTTGATACTGAATGCTGCTTTTTTGTCTTTTGTCTAGAATCATATTTATGGCTTTAATTAACCAGTCTCCAGGATAACACTGGTTACCCTGTACCTTCCACTTAACTAGAGTCCAAAGAACGGCCCTCAATGGTGGCTGGATTTGTCATCTGTGTATGCATTGGCATGCACAGAAGGTGATATTGGTGATGGTCATAGTTATTATAATTAATTATAATAATTAAAAAGTGTCTAAAGAGTCATAGTTGGTGGGGAAATATTTACATATTGCCTAAGATCAAATGTGGAAATGAAAATGGCCTATCTCATGAAGGCATCACATGGAGTATTATATTAAGCTACTGCTGATTTTCAATGACTGTCACAGGAGGGTGAATTATTTTTCATTTAGTTGTCTCCACTGGAAAACAATCAAATGTCATATCTGTTGGCCAAATAATAATGTGTGTGATTCTATATACTTTTTTAATTTCTTAATTTTGTATGATATTTGAAACTAAATTTCATCTTTTTATATTTCTAATTAGTTCTTGAAATAAATGTCAGAAATATTTTCCTATGTAGCTCAGTTTATTTTTGATTATTTATCATAGCAAGCATCCCAGAAAGACTCCTTAGGGATGTTCAGAAGAGGTGTCTCTGGTAATTGTCGTAAATGTTGTTAAAATAATTTATAACTTTCCATCACTGCCTGCCTGGTGTTATTGGAGACTTGGCTTGCTGTGTGTTTATGTCAGTCTGTGAGGACACCACACTGGGGGCAGGGACTATGAGACTGTGATTGTGATCATCTAGAAATGGGAACCACCCTTCCTCCTGTCCTTCTTGCTGTTCTGCACTGTGATATTCTCCTGCCAACTCAATTTTGCTTCAAACAAGGAAGAATGGGCCAGAGGAAGGAGATACTTGCAATAGGGGAATTCTGTAGAGAACTACAGAAGAAAAGAGATCGGCTGATAAAAGAATTCTGGGACCCAGTACCTGACGTCAGTTGCAACTGCTCTGTGTACTGACTTCTCTGTAGCCTGGGACTGGGAATATAAAATAGGTCTTGGGTGAGTCAAAATTCCTGTATTTGGCAGATTCTGCCTTTGGAGCCCCTTCTCCCTCTGTCAAAAGCTCCTGGTTTTCTAGGTGTGGATGCATTGTTTGCTCTGATCTTGTTCTTTCATTTATTATCAGAGTTTTAGATACTAATACATCACCTATTTCCAATTCCTTTCAACCTCTTAATCCACTTCCACATCTTGTTGCCTTCAAGACAATTCATTTTGAAGAACTAGGGTATACATGATGAAGACTGCCTCACAAAGGTTGTCTACTTTTCTTTTCAAAGACTGTAGGTGTCACATTGTGGTCAACCAGGCTTGGAATGTTAGTATTCTCTTCTTTCTATCATTTCTCATTTGGTAAATTTCAAATTTTCAACTGCAAATGATTTCTTTTTAAAATTACAAACATATGAATATCTGATAGATTTAAACAAGTCACATAAAAAGGAATTTAAAATCAACCTTTCTTTATGCTTTCCTACTCGCCCTCCCTCAATTCCTTGAAATGAGCCACTATTAATATTAATAGTTTGGCTTATATTTATTCAGACCTTTTTAATAGAGACACACATTTAGTTTAGGCTTTAAAAAATTTTCATAAACAGTAACAGAATAAGCTGTTTCCTCTACAACCTGCTCTATGATTTTAACAAAGTGTTTTAGAGATTACTTTGTGTCTGCTATGGTTTGAAAGTGAACCTTCCAATGTGATGTTTCACCAATGAGATGGTATGAAGAGACAGGCCTTTAAGAGGTGATTAGGCCACAAAGGCTCCTCCCTCATGAATGGGATTAGGTGCCCTTAATAAGGAACCTGTTGGAGGTAGTTGACCCCTTTTTGCCCTTCCACCTTCCATCATGTGAGGATGCACCAAAAAGGCCCTTCCCAGATGTTAGTGCCTTGATTTTGGACTTTCCAGCCTCCAGAACTGTGAGAAATAGATTTCTGTTCTTTATAAATTACCCAGTCTTAGGTATTCTGTTGTAGCAGCCCCAAATGGACAAAGACAATGTCTCTCTTGTTTCAATATATATTGCTACATCATTCTTTTTAATGGATGAAAAGTATTCCATGATAAGGCTACATCATAATTTATTAATAACTTATTAGTAAGTGTTTACATTTGTTCTAGTTTTAAACCATTACAAATAATATACTTTTATGTATATGTGCCAGAATTTCTGTAGGAAAGATTCCAGGAAGTAGAGCTTAAGGTCAAAGTATAGAAAAATAAAAACATTTTGATGGATCCAGCCAATTGAAATTGATACACTGAAATTACCAATGTATCAGTTGTATTCCCACCAAGTATTTATGAAAGTGCTGATTGCTTGCATCATCACCAATATAAGCTATCATTTATCTTTTAAATTTTACCCAAGTGATTTTTTTAGCAAATTATGTTTTATTTTTATTTAAATTTGCATTTCTGAACTATGAATGAGGTTGAGCATCTTTTTACATTTTTAAAGGCCATTTGCATTCGTTTCTGTTAATTTATTATTCCTATATTTGCCTATTTTTGTATGAGATTGTGCTTTTCTTACACATTATATCAAAACCATTATATAAAATGTTTTATATATTATGAACATTACTTCTTTGTTATATATTATGTTTTCTTTCAAGTTTTTCACTTGTCTTTACACTTTGTTTTATATTATATAGAAAAGCTTTATATTTTATTTAGTTAAATTTAGTTAAATCAGATTTTTTCTTTTATAATTCTTAGCATTTTTATTTTATATAGGAAAACTTTCCCCTTGATAAAAACATAAATTATAAATTTGTTTTTGATAATTTTATCTTTAAATTTAGGTCTTTAATCAATTTAGAATTTATTTTTCTTTATGATGTGAGATAGTGATCTAACTATATGTTTAGTTAGAATGAATAGCCAATTTTTTCCTAAACCATGTATTAAATTATCTCTCCTTTCCCAATTGATTTAATATGCCACATTTTCATAAATGAAATGCCCACATAGATATAAAATTTCCTATTTTGTCTTGTTAATTTGTTAATATAGTCCCAAATATCTAACAGACACATTATACATCTAATTTGTAGTTTCTGATGACTAATTAAATAGAGAAATTTTTCTTAAATTTATTGGCTAATCGAATATTTTCCCTTTTATTAGGTCTTTTGCCTATTTTTTAATTGGTTTCTTTTACTTTTTATTATTGATTTGAAGGAGTTATTTATATATTCTAGATTCAAGTCCTTTGTCAGCTGTATGTGTAGGCAATATCTTCTCTGTGTGTGTACTACTATAGTTGTAAAGAATGTGCTATATATTACATATGTGTGCCCGTGTTTATATATACATATATGTATATATGTGAATATATGTATATATTTACTGTGTGTATAATATCCCTTTGCATGTATGTGTATACAGTAGTCTTACCTTATCTGCCATTTCACTTTCCACTGTTTCAGTTACTTGCGATAAACCTCAGAACAAAAATACTAAATGGAAAATTCCAGAAATAAACAGTTCATAAGTTTTAAATTGTACACCATTCTGAACAACGAGATGAAATCTTGTTTCGTCCTGCTCTGTCTTTCCTGGGACTCGAATCATCCCTTTGCCCAGTGCATTCACACTGTATATGCCACCAGCCTATTAGTCACTTAGTAGTTGTTTTGATATCAAATCGACTGTTGAGATATTACAGCAAGTGTGTTCAAGTCACCCTTATTTTACTTAATAATGTCCCCAAAGCACAAGAGTACTGATGCTGGCAATTGTCCTATTTTATTATTAGTTAATATCATTTATCTTTTAATGTACCTAATTTATAAATTAAACTTTATCATAGGTATGTATGTATAGGAAAAAACATACTATATATAGGGTTTGGTACTATCTGCAGTTTGAGGCATATATGGGGGTTCTCAGAATGTGTCCCCTGTGGTTAAGTGGGGGCTATCGGGTTAATATTTATGTAAATATCTACATATAAAATATTAATATCTCTATATTTGTATGTTATAAAAATTCTTAGAAAGAATGTGAAAATTATAAAATTACAGTGATAACTAGCAGTAATTATTTCCGGGGTGTTGTTGGAGCTTTGAGTAAGATGACTTGTAGTCTTATTCCCATTGCTCTTTGGATTTCTTTTTATCATAAGTATATATTCATTTTTATAATTAAAAATCTAGTTAAACATTGATTCTCTTTTCATTTAGCTCAAGAATATATTGATCTTACTCTTCAACTTTAATTAAGCTCCTAATCTGTATTCACAATGGTGAGTAGGACCATACCCTGGAGAGAGAGCCAAGAGGATCTCTATTATTTTATCCACTGACCTCATTTCTTCACACATTATTAACTTTGTCTTCAATAACTAATGACAGAAAAAATTAATTTTTATTGAGAATCTGCTAGATGATAGACATTCTGTTGGAGGGTCTGTGTACTATAATTTAAGCCTCAGCACACCCATTCAGAATGGTATTAATAGTAAGAGCCCATTTTATAGATGATGAAACTGAGACTCAGATGGTTTTAGTAACATACCCCAAAGTAGTTGAATAAGAATCTAGGTCAGAGCTGGTGCTCTTTTCACTACTTTATACTCTTTTTCTTGGTGAGTTATTTAGGTCTTGTGTATATCAGTCTATTCTTGTCATATAGGAATAGCTCTGCATTTCCTGTTAACCTTCTGGTTTATTCTGAGTAGTGAATACACTATGAGAAGATGCTTTTAATATAATTTAAATACAGACTATATTCTCTCAGAGGTTGCATCTCAAATACCTGCAGGACCAGGCAGATGAATGAGGTAGGAAAGAGATAAGCCACAGGCCAATTAAAACATGTCTGGGCTCCAGATTGGCACCATGGGCTGTCATGCAGAACCTTTCCACTAAACAAATGCAATGAAATATTGCATAAGCATATTATTTTAACATAATGGTTGGAGCATGGAAATGGAATCAGATGGACATGGACCAAAATCCTGGCCATATCATTTCCTAGCTGTGTGTCCAAAGGCATGTTTCTTATTTCTCTGAAGCTCAGTTTTCACATTTAAACAATTTTAGCAAATTAATTTTTTTGAAAAGTCTGTTCTTGCATTTTAATATTCTTTTTTTTTACTTCCAAGTCATATTATCTATTCAAAATGGAGTTAAGTAAGATAATTATTAAATGAATAAGCACAATTAGACATAAACAGAGATTTTAGTGTTTCTAATTTCCAATTGATTTGCTCAAAAATTGTTAGCTATATTTCTAATATTATTAATATTATTACTATTATTTTTAGCTAAGAATTTTGGTGTAACATAGGCTAGCCTTGTACTTCATCTAGGCAGGATGTTTGAAGTATCCAAAGGCTCTTAGAGCATGGCTCTTTCACACAGAAAACATTATTTAAAATTAAAGTTTGACCCAAGTGCCCATCAATATGTGAGTGGATTATTAAAATGTGGAATATGTATACCATGGAGTACTACTCAGCCATAATAAAATGGTTAACTAATACCTCTTGTAACTAATACCTCTTAACCTGGATGGAACTGGGTATCATTCTTCTAAGTGAAGTATCACAAGAATAGAAAAACAAATACCACATGTACTCACCATTAAATTGCAACTAATAGAGAAACACTTATGTGCACATATGGAAATAACATTCATCGGAAATCAAGAAGGAGGGAGTGGAGAGGAGGGAACGGGTAAATTCATACCTAATGGGTACAATGCACACTCTCTGGGGGATGGGCACACTTATAACTTTGACTCAAATGGTACAAAAGCGATTTATGTAACCAAAATGTTTCTATCCCATAATATTCTGAAATAAAATTAATTAATTTCATTAAAGTCCGAGAACCATTCCCTATATGCTTCTTCATGGCTATTACATTTTTAAAAAGTGATTTACTCTCTAGAAGGTATTAAAGAATTTTGTTGGTATTGGGTACCAAAATCTGCCACAGTTAAAGCAGCTGCCTCTGAGTAAGAGTCACTTACTATACATCATCAGCAAACTGCTATTAATAAGCATCTGCAGTCTCAATA
This sequence comes from Cheirogaleus medius, assembly GCA_008086735.1. Taxonomy (NCBI): domain Eukaryota; kingdom Metazoa; phylum Chordata; class Mammalia; order Primates; family Cheirogaleidae; genus Cheirogaleus; species Cheirogaleus medius. The sequence goes on from VBSM01001562.1 coordinate 3,098,451, forward strand.
CAGCTCAATGCACCGTACCAATTTCCTCATTTTGTTTATTGTGCACTGCTGTAACTTTATGTGGCAGATCTTTTTTGCATGTGTAGTACTCTTCATAGAATAACTGAAGGCAAGACCATGGCATGATATTAAAAATTCCTACATATTATGTCCCTCTGTCTTTTAAAACTAATGATATACTTCAGTGCTACAACTTTTTATGTAAGAGAAATGCAGTGTTAGTTCTATTTAGTGTTACCTATTTGTGAAAATATAACATGATGTTGCAGTTAACTATCATAAAATTATTTAAACATAACAGAGGAAAAAATGCCCTTTTCTATGTTGTTCATTATGAAATTCAGGAGATCTGAATCTAGATATCGTATTACATTTTACTTTTCTTTTTTTTTACTTTATTAGTAGAGATTCTTTAAAAGTCTCAGTCAAAAAACCTTTGTGTTTTCTTTAAAAAAAATAAACAAAATTGTTCCCTGGGGATTTATTTGCTCGAGGTTCAAGGATCCATTAATATGGTCACCAGTCCTGGTCATAATTGTTAACCAGGCAGTATGCTAGAAATACCAAGATTAAAATGAAAGACATACCAGTTGGGTTCTAATTACAGAGTGATATAGCATCTGTATCATTTCAAAAATAGCCCTGATGCTATGTTTTGTTATTACAATATTCATGTAACATGCTGCATCTTGAATTTTAGGTTGAATAAAGAAAGATATCGACATCTGTACTGTGAAGAGAGTGCTCAAAATATCTGTGTTTCCTACTAACTCCCTGGATTTGGGGGTTGTGACACATCCATTGTTTTACTCATAACTTAGGATCACATAGTAGCATGCAAAATAACAAAAATATTTTCAAAAGATTCCCTATGTAAGCCTTCCCTTTCTTTAGTCAATTCCAGATCTCTTCCTCCCTAACCTGCCTTCCCCACTACCACTTGCCCACTTGCCTCAGGGCTTACCCAGAACTGGAAGGTGGATTCTGCTTCTTGAGATGAAACACAAGGCATCACTGCTTCTCTTTAGCTGGAGTTTCTGGCAGGTGTTCTATTCCATGGAATAAAAACCATGTCTGTGACATAATTTCTAGATATTTGTTGCCAGGAAATAAATCTACTTTTTTTTTGACCAACAAATAAAGTGTCAAAGCTTCAAGTTTATATAAAAATTACTAATTGTCCAGAGATCTTTAGAAAAAACACCTACATTTGACTGCATTGAACCATGTGTGGGTGTGTCATTCTCTGTGTGCATCTCCATATGTGTGTGCGGTGCTCTGTCTAGTTAGTTCACCGTAAATAATAGCAACATGCTCCCTGAAAGGAGATGTATGAACCCAATTAAAAAGCATTTCGAAAAAGGAAAGTTCACAACCCATAATGCCGCTGCCGTAACAAAGTGATCTTTGATTTTCTATAGATGCTTCTAGTGCTTGTTTATACCTCTATCCACATTTCACATGATTGTAATAATAGTTCATGTATAATTAGTAATTTCTATGCTGCTCTAATGATTAGTTTTCTGACACATCGCCGTGGGCCAAAGGATGTGGTCTCATGGCCATTGGGCTCCCACCACTAAGACTCTCTCAGTAGGTGACAAGGGGGTTGACAAAGGCAGGGGCACCCTCCAAATTCTTGTTGGAGAAAAGAGGCAAGGGTATCTTATCTGTATTTTTATTTAAAATGTAGTACATTTGTTAATTAAACACATTTAGTAAGAAATGTTATATGCTGGAATTATGTTAAATGCTGGATGCAACAATCTCAGCTCTTATGGAGATTCAGTCTCATGAAAAATCAAGACAGCATGAAACAGTAGGGAAGTGTTCAGGCTACTCTGGGAGAATGCAGCAGGAGGTCTGGCTTCAAGGATCATTGAGAAGTTCAGTGTGGCTGAGACACAGAGTGTGAGAAAAGCCAGCAAAAACCTGAGGTTGGAGGAGCCATGGGGGCTAAGGTGGTGGATATGCAGTTTAGGTGGATATTTTTGGATGATATTTGGAGAAGGGATTAAAGTAAACATGAAAACAAAGAGACCATTTCAGAGGCTACTGTAGTAATCCCAGGAAAAAGATAGGCAGCAGGAATAGGGCAGTTTAGAAGGTAGAATCAGCAGAAATTATGGAAAGTAGAAAGAAGAAAAAGTTATCCTTAACCCCACTATCAAAAGACAACCCCTATAATTTTTATCAGATATCTGTGTGTATGTACATTTATATATGTACATATATGTATAGTCATGAGCATATTTATGCTTACTGCCTACATATTTTTTATGTTGTAGCAGAACCCGAGTAAGACTATAAACTATATGAAGTGTGTCTTCATCAGTGTTTATCTTTTTGTTAGGGCTTTTTACCTTCTCTTCCCCAGGTGCTCAACATGTTCATTTTGGTGTCCTGTCCATTTTTATACAGGACTAACTCCTAACTCCTTTATTTCCTGTGCCCTATTATCCAAACCAACCTCTTTTTATAGGGTTTGCTTTCCAGATCCAGTGGTAGGCAGAATAATGGACCCCGAAAGATATCCACATAGTATCCTGTGAAACCTGTGAATATGTTTCCTTATGTGGCAAAATGGATTTTGCAGATGTGAATAAGCACCTCAAAATTGAGAAATTATCCTGTATCATCCAGATTTGAAGATATAGAGATGGAAGCAGGGGTGTATGTGTGAGAGGGGGAGATCAGAAGATGCTTGTAAGATGTACGTTGGGGGCACGAGCCAAGGAATGCAGGTGGCCTCTACAAATTGGACAGGGCAAGGGCACTGATGCTCCCCTACAGCCTCCAGCAGGAATGCAGCCCTGCCAACACTTTAAGTTTAGCTCAGTGAAATCCATTTTGGACCTCTCACCTCCAGAACTGTAAGATAATAAACTGTGTTGTGTTAAGCTGCTAAATTTGTGCTAATTCATCACAAGAGCAGTAGGAAAGCAGTACAGATAACCTTGTTGAAAAAGAACAGATAGATTTACTCACACGGAGGAATAGGTAATTAACAAATATTAACGTGTTATCATTTTTTTTAACTCCAAGGAAAGACTTACTAGTGTTACAATTTTGGAAATCAGTTTAGTGGGGAAGATATTTGGAGTTGGAAAGCAGGCAGGTTAGTGGCAAGTGTGTAGATGGGAGGGACTTTCCTGAAGACCTTCTCAATACTGAGGCTCCCAGGAATCACTTTTCTTTCTGCAAGTTTCACAGAGACTCACCAACTCAACTGGGTTCAGTGCATGTGAAATTCTTTTGAGTTATAAAGGATTTTATTTTATTTTATTTTTTTTTTTTATTCCATCTTGTAATGGGGGTACAAA
>VBSM01001562.1:3111443-3123386 GCA_008086735.1 Cheirogaleus medius
ACCCCCATTACAAGATGGAATAAAAAAAAATTAAAAAAATAAAATAAAATAAAAAAAAAAATTAAAAAAGAAAAAAAAATATAGAAACACTATTGATTTTTGTAAGTTGATTTTATATCCTGCAACTTTACTTTATTTGCTTATTAGTTATAACAATTTTTTCATTGAGTCTTTAGGATTTTCTATATACAAGATTATGTCATCTACAAATAGGGACAATTAACTTCTTTTCCTATTTAAATACCTTTTGTTTTTTTTCTTTTGCCCAATTGCTCTCACTAGGACTTCCAGTACCATGTTGAATAGAAGTGGTGAGAGTGGTCATCCTTGTCTTGTTCCTGATCTTAGAGGAAAAACTTTTAAATTTTCACCATTGAGTATGATGTTAGTTGTGGGTTTGTCATATATGGCCTTTATTGTTGAAGTACATTCCTTCTATACCTAATTTCTTTAGAGTTTTTATCATGGTAAGATGTTAAATTTTGTCAAAAAAATTTTTTTGGTGGGGTATGCATAAATAAAGAAATCCTTGGCTCTTTTTTAACACTAGATACCCAGGGAACTTGCTCCCATTTTAGGAATTGTGATCAGAAGACTCTGAAATTATTCAAATAGGCCAGAAACTTCTGATATTTTGGAGGAACTACAATGTCAGAAGCCAGAGAAAATGATCCTAACTCATAATTTCACTGTGTAAGTGAAATGGTTCCGGAATTGGCCATTTCAGAGTTAGAGAATAGCCACTATTTGCAGAAGAGCATACAGGTCCAACATTAGAGTATTATGTGGACTCAAAGTCACAGACTGGGGTTCCTGGGGCAGGGGGACTCACTCACTGCCCAAATTGTTGTATGGTTGACCAGACCATTATTCATAATCAAATACCACAGCTATTCATAAATGCCCGTAAACAAGAAAGCATTGTTCTGTCTTTGTGTCAGGACTAGAAGAATTACTATGCCATTGCCAGGTGACAGCATGAGAAGTAGATGCTCAAAACAACGTAAGTCAAGTCAACTTTGTATGAGGGTAATTTGTAGAAATTAGTAAGAATTGGATGCTGCTTCTCTGCTGAGCCTGCAAATTCCATCTACAAATGAACTTAATTGGGCTGAGGCAAAAAAGGAGTTAAATTTACTGACTATTAAGGAATAGGATGCAATTTAAACCTAACAAGCTAGGACAAATGTGAGAAGCCAAAAGTTACTGCAGTATTCCCCAATTCCTTGAAAATTGACACTTGAACTAAGACTCCATTGGGTGAGTATAAGGAGGTCCACTAGTCTTAATCATAGGACTCCCCACGGCCAGCCTCATGAAACTAGACCCACTAATACGCTGGCCATGAGGCACAAGCAGAATTATCATGATTTATGACAAAAGTTGGATATTCCCATGCAATTTTCCCTCCCCATAATGAAGACAAAACCTTGGGGAGGGAGGTGTTAAATGCTAGAGCCTTGTGTTTGTTTCCTGAGAATTCACCCTTTCCCAGAAGTCAAAAGTATGGCTGACTAAAAAATATTAAAATAAGCATAAGCATAGTCACAGGTTTCACCTCTTCTCCATCCCATTGATAGTAATCCTATGATTTCCAAGTCAATTTTCCTCTCTTCTTTCCTTTCCTAAAGAGGAAGGATTCTTTCTTGGTGCAATTGATAATAAAAATATTTGCAGGTAGAGGGCTGAAGATAGAAGGCATGTTAGAGGAATTGTGGTGAATGTTATAGTAGAGTAGCTGGACATATTTAAAATTAGTATTTCTGAGGGTATGTAATATCATTTACAGTTTGAGAAAATTACAATTTAATATTTGGAAATAATTTACATTTTTACTTTGATAGTATTACTCAGAAATATATTGTTAGGCCAAGTGTGGTGGTTACGCCTATAATCCTAGCACTCTGGGAGGCCAAGGCTGGAGGATTGCTTGAGATCAGGAATTCAAGACCAGCCTGAGCAAGAGCAATAATCTGTCTCTACAAAAAAAAAAAAAATAGAAAAATTAGCTGGGTGTGGTGGTGCACACCTATAGTCCCAGTACTCGGGAGGCTGAGGTAGAAGGATCACTTGAGCCCAGAAGTTAGAGGTTGCAGTGAGCTATGATGGTGACACTGCACTCTACACTGGGCAACAGAATGAGACCCTGTCTCAAAAAAAAAAATAAAATAAAATAATATTGTTAGGCAGTTGCTGGGGATAGGAAGAGCACAGAGGCCAACAAAGTATCAGCTATCAAGAAACTAAATTTGCAGGTGCTTCGTATATTGTGGTGTCTTGTGGTTTGCTGACTATCTTTCCTCATCAGTATTCTGTGATGGACCATACAGGTTCTGATTTTATAACAGAACTCAAATGCAGTAGAAACAAGAAAAAGAGAGAGCAAAATGTGTCTTTGGTAGCCTCAGTCTCGTTGTTCTACATGTTATTTCTGGATTCTAAAGTGTCTCGCATCAAACACCTTCAGACTTCCATACCTCATATTCTGCTCCCTCTTTCTGATCTTAAAATCTGCACACTGTGCTATTTAGAGGTGGTTTCCTAATTTCTTAGGACTTCCAAGGATTTTGACTTGTAGAATAACGATACTAATCTCAGAACTCTAATTCATTGTGTTTGTAATAAAGATCAAATATGATAAAGATAATGAATGGGAAAATGTTTTGGAAATTGTAAAGTGCTGCCAAAATGTGAGTAATTAGAAACAGAATTGTTTACAGCTCTGGTTGTAAACCCCGGCTAGACCTCAGAATTTCAAGAACTTTCAAAAGTACCATTCGCTGGGCCTCTGCCCCAGAGGTTCTGGTCCATTGATCTGGGGTCCTGGCAACAGAATATTTTAGAAGATTCCCAGTGATTTCCTTGTGTACCAGTGTTGCCCATTGGTTTACCCCTTAGGGAGTTCATTACTTCCCTATGATAGGTTTTCTTTTATATCTTTACATTTTAGGTCTCATAATTAATTGTGAAATTAATCTCCTTTTAAAGAAATTTTAGCCAGGAAGATACTTACAAAGCATCTTCATGGGACTTTTGATACTTCCCATAAGCTTTCCTGCCTTCTCCCACCCATGAGGGCCAACCCTGGAATGGGCATGAATGTCATAATCAGAAAGTGAAATGAGTGGAGTACCCATGCAGGCATGCACTATGAAGGCTGATATGGGGCACGTAAAGCCTCAGGATCATAAACAGCAGCAGAATCTGTGACCAGGGGTGCCTTTATGTCCCACATGTTTTTAAAGTATTCTGGCAACTCATTTCCCTGCAGACGTCTCCTTCTCTATTTTGCCCACTGTCCCCAGCAAACACAGTCAGATTGTTCCCTGCCTCCTTGGCTATATGAAGACAAAACACTCTAGCCATTAAAAAAAACTTGGCTGGAATTTTATAGCTGCTGTCATGATCATCTATATATTGAGAAGAAGTTAACTAGCTTATTTTTATTCTGCCAGAATGGATTTAGTATACATTACTCGTGTACAATATATTATTGATAAGCCACAGCTAGCAACATATATATGTAAGTTTAGAATTTAATTTTTAATTTTAATCATGTGACAACTGGCCATGAAGTTCCAGTTATTTTGCTAAACTAGTAAAATTTATTTATTAGGACACATTTATATGTACCTTTCCTTTCATTAAAACATATTTCTGTCTTTTAAATTGAATTTTTAAATGATTGGCTGCTTGTCTACCTGATGCTGAAGACAAGTTTGAAAATCTCCAGTTGCATTCAAAGCCACCAGGGCCACCTATCCCTATACCTGCTATTGTTGTGCTATATATATAAAAAAAATATCATAATGATTCTTTTGAAGAACAGTAGAAGTAGGAACCATTAAGTATTGGAGATCATGCTTTACTCTCATAGGAAGTTGTAGAGGGGTAATTTATTCTGTATGTCAATGATATTGATTGTACATTGGAGAACTTTAGTTTATAAGCATTCATGTATGCCTTGATTTAAGATAATCTGAAACATAAAGTATCAATTAGCAAATCTCATAAACCAGGGAAAACTATTTGCATTATGAAAATGGTTCATCAGAAAGGGCTTTGAAAGTTAGCTGTGAAACTGCTAAGCTCACACATTGCTGTTGGCATGGTGAAGTGAAACTAGTGATGCATTTGTGGGAAATTACCTTAAGAAAAACATTTTTTAAAGCATTACAATTAGTATATAAATTGGTTCATCATGCTATATAGGTTTGAGAAAAAAGCAGAAATGGCCTAAATATCTAACAATTGCACAATAGTAAAGTAAATGGCATTACATTTGCTGGAGGGACATTTATAAAGTTTTAAAAATGAACATTTAAAAATTCTTATAAATTGTATACTTTAAAATTAAAATAGTAAATTTTATGTTATGCATTTTATGAAATGCATGTTATGCATTTTAACCATGATAAAAACAATCATAAAAATATGAAAAGAATTTTTATTAGGATATAATATTAGATGAAAAGCAGAATAAATTGTGAATATACCATTTTAAAATTATGGAAAATATGTATATAGAGGGAAAAAGACAAAAAGGATATGTTGAAAAATCAAAATTATATTATTTAAAGTGGTGAGATTATAGATCATTTTTATTCTATTTAATATTTACTATTTTAAAACATTATCTTACATCAAAACAAGCTTTCACACTTCAAAAATATATTTAAATAGATTGAATCTAAATACAAGTGTCAGGAAAAACTATTTCCAATTGTTATCCTTATTAGTCCTATCATCTAATCAGATGTGTAAAGGAACTCAATAATTTACTTTTATTTTTGTAGTGCATGTTTCATGCAAGATGTTACTGCACATAAACAGATTTACAGCTACAAACAAGGAAAAAAACTAGATTAAAATTTGTGTGGGTGAGGACAGAGGTAGTTATTCAATATCTCATTTGAAAAACAAGACAAAAATAATCAGAAAAAAAATGCTTCTGACAAAACTGATGAAAATCTAGGGACTATTTTTACTTTCTGTGGACAGGAATGCCTCATTATTCTAACATTGTTGAGTACCAAGAAGTTCTTAATAAAGCTTAAACTTAGTTTTTAAGCACTAAAACTAAAAGGCAAATAAACACTAACAAACATTTTGATGGGTATATTTCTGAAAAGTATTACAGTTTCCTGCTTTCCTAAATGGTTTCCACAGAATTTAACCTGACTTTTTCCATTTGACTCAATTTATAGCCCTATACTGCTGAGCTGGTACCATTCTCCTGTTTGTGTAGTTTCTCTGTCTCTTCTCTTGCTATCAAATGTCATTTCTTTAACAAATGACATAAGTTTGCCTGGATAGAACCACTTTCGACTTCCGTATGAATTTCTCATGTCCAATTTTCTCTAATCAGGTGAACTCTATACAAGCTTTCTTGAGCTTTGTATATTACGTGATTACTAACGTAAATCATTTGGCTATCCTAGGGAGTAAACGGCTTGAGTTTTTTTGATAGTCTAAAGGCTATGAAGGAATAATGTACAGTTATATCCCAAAGGGCCAGGCTTCCAGAAGTCTGGCTCTCAGGTAAGTGTGTAGTCACAGAACTATGTGTTATATAGAAGCAGTAGAAAATGGGGGGAAAATTCTTGCAAGCAAATTAGGTTTTGTTAATGTATTATATTTTTGCTCTTTGGATTATGAGGAATAGTGAAAGACTCATAGGTAGAACAAAATGGAAGAAATGACTCAAAAGGGAAGCCAGGAATTGGAAGACTAAATAATTTTGGAATATTTTATTTGAAAGTGAAAGAAAACCCAAATTCAATTGGGTTTTACAAAAAGGAAGTGTGTTAGCTCAAATAAATAAAAAATTCAGAGGCCGAACTAGATCCAGAAGTGTTTGATTCAGAGTTTCACAATGTTATCAGGGTTCTGATTCTGTATCTTAACAGCTCTTTCAACTGCATATTCATTTGTGTGTTGATTACCCATTATGTTTGCAAAAGTATCAGCATCAAATCTAGGATATTGGCAAGTCCAACAACAAGGAAAAAGTGTTTTCATGTGTTAACAGTAAAAATATTGTTTTCTCTGACTGCATTGGGCCCCATGTCCACTTCTGATTGATCATTATGTTCAGGTGGTAATTTATTCAAATTGGCTGTACCCAGTCATAGTTCATTTTTAAAGCTAATTTAAGCTTCAGGAGGTCAATTTAAAGGGGTGAATTTCATCCAAAACCCAAGGATGAGATAGAGGAAATGAATAATATTACAAAAGAAATTTAGAGTAATGTTTTCAGGGAAAATGAGAAATTGATACTGGGCATCAAACAAAAAAACATGTTCACTATGTAGGAATAAAATAATTTTATATTAAGAATTTATTGTAAAGATTTTTTTTTGCCTAAATTTTATAACTTGATAGCCCAGTTCAAGCAAAGGTAAACAGAAATATTAATACTTATATATAAATTGCATATGCATTTAGTAATTGAAAGTTATAAACTTAGTGGTTTAAAATGCTTCTTTGGCTAATTCTAAGAATATTTCTATTTTTTCTTATAATCTCAATTTCTTTCATCTCATTAAGAGTCTATTTCTCCACAGTTGTTGTAGTTATACTCTCTTCTCTGTGTTGACTATTCTTAGCCTGGCTTCTTGCATCAAAGCAAAACAATTATAAAAGTGGACAAAATAAATAAATAAAGCAACTGGTCTGTCAATGGACACCAGACAGAACCAGGAAGTGAGCTCCATATTCAAGCTGGATTTCTGATTGGGATCACTTTCTAAACTGCAGCATAGGGAAATATATCCTGAAAAGAAACAGCATTCTCCTAGAGAGAAGAAACTGAAATCAAATTTGGGACTACTGAGGCAGTTGAAATTTGTGAGCCAAGGTATCAGAAAGGAGAAAGTTACATAAAGGAAAAACTTCAGAAATATATATAGGGATCTCCTTGAGTTTTTATCTAGATATTCAGCTCATGGCTCTCCATAGTTGTTTTCTGTCTGGCCCCAAAGAATCTCTCCCAGCAGAAAACAATGTAGAGGCTGTGAGCTGAATGGAGATTCCAGAGATGACATATTGGTAGGAGAAATCAGGATTCTGATTATCCAGAGTGGAGAGACAACACTGAACACCTCAAGCATCAGACTGAGACCTCAAAAAGGTCATACCATAGGAATAGGACTTCTCTGCCTCCAGAATAATGTTTCTTAATCATAGAACTACTGACTTTGGGAAGGATAACTCTTTGCTCTGGAGACTGTCCTGTGCATTGCAGAATGGTTAGCAGAATCTTTGGCTCTACTCACCATATGCCAGTAACAATTCTGTTCAAGTTATGACAGCCAAAAGTGTCTCTGGATATTGCCAAAAGTACTCTGGAAAGTAAAATCTCCTCTAGTTCAGAACCACTGCTGTAGAGTAAGGGCTACTTTAGGCAAGCCCTAATAAAGCTTACCACCAAAACTTGGGGTGGGGGTGGGGGAACCAAACCTGGGAAACTGGTAAGTTAAATACCTGCAAGAACAAAACTCAACACTCTTTAAAGGAAGACAATATAATCCAGATTCTCAACAACACCGTATCCAAATTGTTACATGCACAAAAACACCCAGAAAAATATGATCCACAACCAAGAGAACAAATGAATCCTAAGATGACACAAATGCTGGAGTTAGCAGACAAGGACTTTAAAACGGCTCCTGTAGGTGACATCAGTGAAAATGGAGAAGTAAGGAAATGCAAAAGCCTGTCTCTCTGTAAGAGCAACAACAAAAATGGCAAAAACTATGAGAATCAACTTTTTTCAGAACTGTGGAAACTAGCTAAAATCTTATAGCAACCAAGAGTGCTTAGTCATAAAAAACCAGCCGAATCTCAGTAAGAACAGTGAATTTTGTGATGTTTTAACTTACCCTGGTCCCATCCCTCACCTTCCAGTTCAGTGGTACTCTTGAATTGAAAAGAACAGCCTGTATTCCTAGTAGTGGTACTGAAGAGAGCAAAATGGACCTCACTTACAAACATTGGTAATTATTCATTTTGACCTCCCTGATGGCCCCTTGGAAAACTGGCTCCAAAACTTGCCTTTATTTCACCTAACTTAGAATTGACCCAATGCTAAGGTGGCTATCTGAGGTCATTTGTCATAAACACTAATAGGTAAACATTTAGCTGCTACTGTCTGAGGCAGCAGATAATAGTTGGTGTCAAAAAAATGGACTAATCAAAAGCTTAAAAGAAAAAAACTGGGAATAAGAGGCTTTGGAGAATAAGGCTTTGAAAAGCTCCAATATTTTTTTGAAAATCTAGAAGGCCATGAGCAGGGCTCTGTGCATGCTCAGGAAAAACCTGAGAAGGCCCTGAACTTTCACCTTTGACTGACATTCAGGGTCTGCAAAAGCAGAAAGTGAAAGGTAAGACAGAGTTGTAAACTGCCTGGCTGAGTAAAAAAGGCATGCCCAATACATGCAGAGAGCCCTTCTACGAAGACTCAGAGATATTTAAGTTCCAGGCATTTGGTTCCAAAAACTTCTCTGCCCAAACCTTGGCTGACCAAGGAAAAAAGAAACGTAACAGGACAGAGACTCAGAGGCCACATTGACAAAGAATATATACTTTATAAAATTAGTTCAGAAAAGTCACTAAACAAAAATAACTATATGCAGCAACCACAAGCTCTGGGAAGGGAAGAGAATCGAATTTTCACAGTTGTCCTTATACTCAAAATGTCTAGGTTTCAGCAGAAACTTCTGGGGCATGCAAGGAAACAAAAAAGTATGGTCCAAACACAGGAAAAAAAGCAATCAATTAGAACTGTGTCTGGGGAAGAACAGACATTGAACTTACTAGAAGAATAATTTAAATAGGCTATTTTAAACATTTTCAAAGGGCTAAAGGAAACAATGGACAAAGAACTAAAGGAAATTGCTATAGTTTAAATGTGTGTCACTTCTAAAATTCACACTGAAACTTAATTATATTGTGGCAATATTAAGAGGTATGGCCCTTGGGAGGTGATTAAATCAGGAGGGCTCCACCCTCATGAATGGGATTAGCACCTTTATAAAAGAGCTCCAGGTTGAAGGAAGTGCTCTCTTGCCCTTTTGTCCCTTCTGCCATGTAAGGATACAGTGTTCCTTCCCTCCAGAGGATGCAGCAACAACATACCATCTTGGAAGCAGAATACAACCATCACCAGACACCAATCCTGCTGGGGCCTTAGTCTTGGACTTTCCAGCCTCCAAGAGCATAAAAAATAAATTTCTTATTTTTATAAATTACCTACTTACTGTCAGTTATTTTGTTTTTGCCGCACTAATGGACTTAGTGAACAATGTCTCACCAAATAGAACATATCAATAAAAATATAGGCATCATAAAAAATAACTAAATAGAAATTCTGTAGTTTAAAAGTATACTGAAATAACCTCAAATTTTCACTAGAGGGTCTCATCAGCATATTTGAAGAGCATAAGGAAGAATCAGTGAACTTGAAAATAGATCTGTTGAGATTATCCAGTCTTAAGGATAGGTAAAAAAAAAATGAAGAAAAATGAACAGAGTTTAAAGACCTATAATATATCATAAACCATACCAACATATGCATATTGGGAGTTCTAGAAGGAGAGGTGAGAGAGAAAGAGGCCATTTTCAATTATGGATTGAATAACTAGACTTTATCAGGAAAGAAGTAGAAGACTTGAAAAATGCTATAAAGCAACTAGACCAAAAAGACATCCATATAACATTCAATCCAATAACAGTGGAATACACATTTTTCTCAAGTCTATATGGAACAATCTCCAGAAAAGACCATATGTTAGGCCACAAAATAAGTCTCAATAAATTTAAAAAGACTGAAATAACACAAAGTATATTTTCAAATGACAATGGAGTGAAATTAGAAGTCAATAGCAGAAGAAAATTTTTAAAAATTCAAAAATGTATGGAAATTAAATAATATACTCTTAAACAAACAATGTAAAAAGGAGAAACCACAAGGGAAATAGATAATACTTTGAGATGAGCAAGACAAAGACACAGCACACCAAAACTTATGAGATGTAATAAATGCAATCTTTGGAGGGAATCTAGTGTCTATGCTTAAAATGAAGAAAGAGCTGAAGGCAAAAATCTAAACTTCCATCTTGAGAAATTAGAAAAAGAGGGAAAACTAAACCCAAAGCAAACAGAAGGAAAAATATAAAATAGATTAGAATGGAGAAAAATGAAATAGAGAGTAGGAAAACAATAGAATCAACAAATCCAAACTTGTTTCTTTGAAAGATTAACAAAACTGACAAAACTTTATCTAGACTGTCAAGGAAAAAAAGAGAGATGACTCAAATTATTAGAATCAGAAATGAAAGAGGGAACATTTTTACCAACATTATAGAAATAGAAAAGATTATAATGAAATACTATGAGCAATTGTATGCCAGCATAATAGATAGCCTAGATGAAATGGACAAATTCTTAGAAACACACGAACCACCAAAACTTACTGAACAAGAAATAGGAAATATGAAAATACCTGTAACAAGTAAAAAGATTAAATCAGTGGTCAAAAAATTTCTGAGAAAAATCTCAAACTCATCCAAAATTCTATGACAATTCTATTATCCAGAAACCAAAGCCAGACAAACTACAGACCAGTATTCCTTATGAATATAAATGCAAAAATTCTCAACAAGTACAGCAATCTGAATTCAGCAGCATATTACAAAGATTATATACCATGATCAAGTAGAATTTATCCTGAAATGCAAGGGTGGTTTTGATACACAAAAATCAGTCAATGCAATGTGTTTTGTATTCAACATTGCACTAAAAGAACAGGGAAATTGCACCAGAAAAGAGAGTAAAAAAATATAGATTGGAACAAAAGAAGTAAATCTATCTTTATTCCCAGATGAAATGATTTAAAAATGATCTAAAAAACTCTAATGAATTCATGCAAAAAATTAAGTGCTAATAACTTTAGGAAAGTTTTAAGATAAAAGATCAATACAAAAAAAAATCAGTTTTATTTCTATGCACTACCAATGAAAAAAACTAAATGTGTATGACATATACACTGAAAACTACAAACCACTGTTGAAAGAAGTAAGACGATATACATAAATGGGAAAACATTTTGTGTTCATAGACTGCAAGACTTTGTACTTGGAATTCCAGAAGAAGAGTTCTAGAAGACAAGGGCAAGAGTAGAGCATAAAAAATATTGGAGAAATAATGTCTAAATAGTTTGTGAAATGGGTGAAAAATATATGTCCACATGTCCTTGAAACTCAAAGAATCTCAAGCAAAATAAACATGACTACATCTAGGTATATCATAATCCAAGTGATGAAAATGAAAAGTTAAAAAAATCTTAAAAGCAGCCAGAATAATAAGAATTTTGACTGACTTCTTATCAGAAACTATAATCTATAAGAAAATGAAATGACATCTTTAAAATGCTGCATGAAAAAAATACTGTCAGTCTAGAAGTTTATAACCAGTGAAAATGTCCTTCAAAAATATAGCCAAAATTTTCAGATTAACAAAAGCTAAGAGAATGTATTATCAGCAGACTTGCATTATAGGAAATATTAAAGAAATTTCTTTAGGCTTAAGGAAAGCAATACCAGCTAGAAACTCAGGTCTTCATGAAGATATAAAAAACCAGAAATAGTAAATTTGTAAGGAAAAATAACCTACTTAAAAATATCTTTAAAAGATAATCAATTGTTTAAAGGAAAATAATGATAAAATATTTTGATATGTTTATAAAGTATGTAGAAGTATAGTTTATAACCACAATAGCATAAAGGAAGGGAACAGTAAATGTACGTATATTATTAAAAAGTTTTGTTCTTTTGGGTATATGCCCAGTAATGGGATTGCTGGATCAAATGGTGGATCTACTTGTATCAATTTAAGGTATCTCCATATTGCTTTCCACAGAGGCTAAACTAGTTTGCAGTCCCA
>VBSM01001562.1:3123486-3152045 GCA_008086735.1 Cheirogaleus medius
AATATTTGTACCCCCATAATATGCTGAAATAAAAAAAAAAAGAAAAAAAAAGTTTTTATGTCATATGAAAGTATATTAATTCAAAATAATTTAGGCAAACATATTTTAACCCCCCCAAAATTACTATAAAATAAAATTAAAACAAAACAGAGGATATAGAATGGAATACTTCGAAATACTAATTTAATCTATACAAAAGCACTAATGGAAGATAAAATGGGCCAAAACCCAAGTGAGACATATAGAAAACAAGTAGTAAAACTATATACATAAACCATTAATTTAAAAATAATTACATTAAAAGTGGATTAAGACTTCAATTAAAAGGAAGAGATTATTGGTGGGAAATTTAAAAAGTACAATCATTATATGGTTTTTACAAGACAGAGAAAATATAAATACACAGATTAATTTAGAGTAAAAGATGTGCTATGGAAATACTAATCATAAGCAAGCTGAAGTGACTACATTACTATCAGGTAAATAGATTTCAAGAAAAGGATTATTATAAGAGAATAGGGACATTTTATACTGATAAATGGTCAGTTTTTTAAGAAGATATAACAACCTGTCTTTCTTTGAATTACTATAACAAAATACTATAGACTTAGTGGCTTATAAACAACAGACATTTATTACTCACCATTTAGGAGGCTGGAAAGTCATCCAAGATCAAGGCACTGACAGATTTGGTGTCCGGCAAGGGCTTGTTTCCTGGTTCATATATGGTGACTTCTTACTGTGTCTTCACTTGGTGGCAGAAGCAAGGCAACACTCTGGGGCCTCTTGTATAAAGACATTAATCTATTCAACTTCCAAAGGCTCCTCCTTCTAACACCATCACTTTGATGTGTAGGTTTCATTACATGAAATTTTGAAGGACACAAACATTCAGACCACAGCACAATCCTAAATGAGTAAGAACCAAATAACAATGTTCAAAATATATGAAGCAACAGGAATGCTACTGATTAGTGTACATTGATTTTGTAATCTGAGACTTTGCTGAGTTTATCAAGTCCAGGAGTCTTTCGGTGGAATCTTTAGGGTTTTCTAAATATAAGGTTATGTCATCAGTATAGAGCGATAGTTTGACCTCCTCTTTCCCCACGTGGATACCTTTAATTTCTTTCTCTTGCCAGATTGCTCTGGCTAGGACTTCCAGCACTGTGTTGAATAGAAGTGATGACAGTGGGGATCCTTGTCTGTTCCAGTTCTAAGTGGGAATGCTTTCAACTTTTCCCTGTTCAGTATGATGATGGCTGTGGGTTTGTTGTATATGGCTTTTATAATTTTTAGATATATTCCATCTATGCCTATTTTGTTAAGAGTTTTTGCCATGAAAGAGTGCTGAATTTTGTTGAATGCTTTTTCTGCATCTATTGAGATAATCATATAATCTTTGTTTTGCTTCTGTTTATGTGGTGAATCACATTTATGGATTTATGTATGTTGAACCATCCTTGCCTCCCTGTGATGAAGCCCACTTGGTCATGGTGAATTATCAGAGAAATGCAAATCAAAACCACAATGAGATAACATCTAACCCCAGTGAGAATGACTTTCATCAAAAAGTCCCAGAACAATAGATGCTGACATGGATACGGAGAAGAAGGAACACTCATTCACTGGTGATGGGACTGCAAACTAGTATAACCTTTATGGAAAATAGTATGGAGATTTCTCAAAGAACTATAATTAGACCTACCATTTGATCCAGATATCCCACTACTGGGTATTTACCCATAGGAAAAAAAGTCATCTTATCAAAAAGACACTTGCACTTGAATGTTTATTACAGCATAATTGACAATTGCAAAGGTGTGGAATCAATTCAAGTACCCATCAATTTATGAGTGGATTAATAAAATATAGTATATGTATACCACGAAGTACTACTCAGCCATAAAAAATGAATTAATACCTTTTGCAACAACCTAGATGGAACTAGAGACCATTCTCCTAGGTGAAGTATTGCAAGAATGGAAAAACATATGCCACATGTACTCACTATTTAATTGGAACACAGATGGAAGTAAAACTCAACAGAAATCATGCAGGTGAGAGGAGGGGAGCAGAGGACGGGTGAAATCATATCTCACAGGTACAATGCACACTATCTGGGTGATGGGCACACTTATAATGTTGACTCAAGCAGTACAATAGCAATCCATGTAACTAAAACATTTGTAACCTCAAAGTATTCTGAAATAAAAAAATATATTTGAAGCAATAATTTACAGAACTAAGGATAGAAATAGACAAATTCATAAATGTAAATATTTTAAAAGCTTTCTTTCAGTTAGTAATAGAATGAGTAAACAAACAAAACTAAAAAACAAAACTAAAAAACAAAGTCAGGAAGTCTAGAGAAGACTTGAACGACTATTAATAGGCTTGGTTTAATCGACATTTATAGAATGCTAAACCCAAATACAGCAGAATATGCATTTTAATTGCACATTAAGCATTCACCAAGATTAACCATAAAGCAAGTCTTAATAAATTCAAATAATTAAAAATCGGACTTTACAAAAATTTTAAACTTCTTATCAAAAAATGAATAGACAGCCTACATACTGGGAAGAAATATTTGTAGTGTTTATATCTGACTAAGGACCTGTATCTGGAGTGTATAAAATACTCCTAAAACTCAGTAATAAGAGGGAAACCCAGTTTTAAAAAGGGGACAAAACTTGAATAGATACTTCATCAAGGATGGCCAATAAGCACTTGAAAAGTGCTCACCATCATTGGTCACCAGGGATATGCAAATGAGATAGCCCATGGAATGGTATAAAATTGAAAAGATCAACATTACCAAGTGTCAGATGAGCATGGAGAACAATTGTAACTCTTTTAGAAAACTGTCAGAAAATATTTTATAAAGTTGAACTCAGCCCTACTACTCATAATCAGTTATCTACCAGAAATAAAAATATATATCAATAAAAACACTTGTGCAAGAATGTTCACAACAGTTTTATTCATAAAATCCCCATCTAGAAACAACCCAAATACCTACCAACAGGAAAATGAATAAACATGAGATACTGTTCACCAACCAAAAGGAACAAACTAATGCTACTAATGGGATCTGCAGAGGTGGGGGTGGGGAGAGATGGCATGGTAGGGATTGGCTTTTGTAGGGGCCCAAAAAATCTTCTGAAGTGAGAGAAATATTCCGTATCTTGTTGGGTATGTAGGTTACATGGGTGTGTGCATTTGTCAAAATCAATTGAACTATACTCTGAAAATCTGCACATACTTCTATAAATAATAAAAAGAGAAATCCTTCTCGGGACAAGATAGGTACAAATGAGTGGAAACTTCTGGTTTTTTTCCTCCCTAAATATAGTTTTCTTTCTCTCACTTTTAAGGTTAAACCAGAGACTGAATGAAAAATACAAAACTCTTGGTAACAGAAAATAGATATATTAAGCAAGTTAGTGAATACCTTAGAAAGTCAACATTATCATGGTGCTGCTTTTGAGTTCCTATAGTTTTATGCTACGGTGATGGAAGTTAGGATTTCTTCAATATACTTTATGTTCCAAAAATGCATGATTATTGAAGACATGCTTATCTTCATTCCCCAACACCTGCAGAGGCTCATAACCCAATCTACTTGTATCTTTAAAGTTCCTGGTGGGTAAGCAGAAATGAAGAATATTTAAAAGCTCTTTGACTTCCCACCTGCTGATTTTAAGTGTAAGGAGAATCTTTAATCAAACAAACTGTAATTCTTTGGGGAGAATATTTTATATATATATATATATTTGCAAATGTCGAGGCCATTTCTTATTTTTTATATGAAGGCTGACATTTTGAATTAATCTTCAATATTCTATGAGAAATTAATTATTGATAAAATATCCCTTATTAAAATAGTCTAGAATCCCTAAGCTTTTTCTTTTGGCAAGAGAATTTCGTGGTGGAGCAGCCCATTGCCTTTTTCATACTGATACCAGGTAATTACTCCCCCTTTTAAAGCTTTCAGTTAAGTATGAATAAAACCACCTTATCGTGATATTTTCAATACAATTGAGATAGCTTATACTTTTCAAAAACAGTTTAATTATCTAATGATTAAAAAAATCAGGGAATACAAGAAATAAAATTAGGCCATATGATAAGGGTTTTAGACTATTTTCTTGCTAGTTTTCCCCTGTATCTTGGCTTATGGAAAGAGAGAATATTTTTCCTGAAATGTCTTGCATATTTTTTTTTCTAGCATTCTCTCCGGGTATCAACTGTAAGTTACGGCTCTACTATGTTATCACAGACCTAAAAATAAAAGCCAAAATTATTAAAAGACTTCTAAAAGAAATCATGATAATATTTTTGTAACCTAGGTTAGGCAAAGATTTATTAGATTGGACACAGTTTCTTCCTCTTTAAAATACAGACATGGAAGACATTTGTATTCATCCTACATTCTGCATACAAATATGCCTTCTAATACACAGAATCACTGTTCTTATTTGGAAATTCAGCTCCTCTCTAATATTCATCCAGGGGATCTGTGTGGAGTCCTGCTCACAAGGACTGGAGGCAGACATGTAAAACAGATCTAAGCCAATCAGGATGTCCTGTGTACCATTTCCCTGTCCACATTGATTTGTTCAGGAATGGGCAGGTGACCTAAGCCAAGCCAATCAGAGTAAATCCCTCTTTATATAGAATTTCCAGAACAAAAAGTTTTTTATAAAGACCTGTCTCTTTTCGATTGGGTGTGACTGGGCTTGCAAGCTCTGACAGCCATTTTTGTGATCCTGAGGAAAAAGCCCTTTGAAAATAGATGCAGTGTAGAGGAGGTGGAGCTAAGAGACAGAATGAATGAAATTGGATATGGATGATGTTGCTTTAGCCTTTGTTTCCAACCAGGTCTGATGCAAGACATACCCTTGAGCTATTCACTTATTAGAACCAATGTATTCCATGTTTTGCTTGAAGCTACTTTGAGTTGGATTGTCCATGCAAGTGAAAGAATTTGCACTGATACAGGGAACATTATTTATGACACAGAATCAGTAGGATGTAAGAATATCTAGAAATTATTTTGTGATAAGTCTATGTAGTAAAATAAGAGAAAGTCAGTATTTCAATCCTATATCACTTCTTGGATATGTTATCTTTTATTTTTAATTTTATTTAATTTTATTTATTTTTAATTTTATTCCGTTTCTCAGGCACTGTGAGGACAGTTTTAGATATTTTATCAAATTTATTACTTCTAACAATCCAATGAGGTAGTTATTATTAACCCATTTCACAAATAGGGAACCTAGAATTCAGAGCGGTTATACAACATTCTCCTGATAACACAACAGATAAATAGCAGAGCTAGGATTTGGATCCCTATGTGTCTGACTCCAAATATATGCCATTTATTATCATTTAACTTCTTTGAGTAGTATTCTATAAATTGTGAACAATATTTCCTAGCATTAATATATTACATCCTTATTGTAGGGCTAAATCATACAAGGAAGGTGCAAACCACTATGTCATGTTCACATTTAATAAAGCAGATTTAAATGCAGTGATTAACAAGATTATTTCCATTCTATATGTGTAGTTTGTCATATTTGAGCTCCAGAAACATGTCTATAAAAGCCATTGCTAATATAAATTTTTGACATATCTGCTTATGCTTACCCTTCTCTTTTGACCCGCTGACCTGAAGATCCTATTTATCTCAAGTAAAGAGCACAAAAGCTTCACTAGTTAAGAAAAGAAATTATGTTAACTTTTACCGCTCCCATTTCTCAACCAGTACCTCAAGGAGTGGGTGGAGGTGGGGAGAACAGAAGTTAGTATTAAAGAGGACAATACAGGAGATGATAGAGAAAAAGAATGCAGTATAAAAGATGGAGAGCTGAAAAAAATGTTTTGGGATTGAAAGTGTAGGCTAGCTGTTGTTTTCAACCCTGGTCACACAATAAAATTACCAATGGATCTTTCAAAAAGTACCCACACCTGGTTCACATCCTGGACTGACGAAATCAGATTTCATGGCTGGAACACCTGGTATTGTCTTTAAATCTCCGCAAGTGATTTCAATGTGCACTTGGGATTGAAACCCATTGGGATAATGCAGAAAAAAGTGGCACGTGTCTTTATGTAATTGTAGACATTTTTATGTGTTTCAATTATTCACATATTATTTCATAAATTTACTAATTCCTGCATTTATTCACTTATTTATCCTTTTAATTGTTCAGTGATTCAGTTATTCATTTACTCATCCATTAACTAAGCCACCTATTTATTTTTTTGTGTATGCATCTACTTAGTCAGCTAGCCAGTGACCTAGTCAGTCCATAAATTTTTATCTAATGCGTAAGCTCGGTACTTCTAGAAATATCGGTAGAAGTGAACACAACATAGCAGGTCATTGCCTCATAAAGCCATCTAAGGCTATAGAAGTATTTCTCAGAGTGTTTGCCAAGAAACTTTACTTCTCTGGTTTATTAAAAGATACATTGACTTATGGCCTGATTCTGAAGTTATGGAAACTTTTGCTTTAATGTCATTTGCACGGAATGGTAATATCTCTGCATCACTGACACATTTAAGGAGACTGGAAATTCTAATTTTAAATTTGCTGAAGTGAGATGATGACTTAGGAAAATAAATAAATACTGCTTAATTACCATTTCCCTCCTACCTTAAACCAAATAAAGTCTGGTTTAATATCTTCGGCAGAAAGATGCAGAGAATGATTATAAGTAACTTTGGTTTAGTTCTTAGTCCCTTTTTTATTCTCAAATATTTCTAATCCCTATAAAGATTGATATATCTTATAATACATTCAATTAAAACTTCAACCTCCCACCTTATCAAATTGAGCCAAATTCGAGGTTGATATGCTCTGTTTTAGTTGCTGCTTATTTGTTTGTACTGATTCACTCAGCCTTAATATAGCTCATGTTACAGAGTCCACGGCTGCTGTTCTGAGAACAGGATGTAAGTACTACATGTTCTTGGACATCAATACCAGCTTGATCTTTCTCAATTGCTGAATCCTAGGATTTTTAAAGAAGCTTTCTTTAACAAATATATAGTTTGCAGCATATATTTTAAAGTGATATTTGTGTTTAGCTTTAAAAGGATTTGTCATCACAATTTGTCATTGTTGAGTCATCGCAAATCAACAATGTCCAGATTGTACCTATTTTATACATTTTTGAATTTTTACAACTCTCAGGTTTCATGTGTAATTTCTGTGGCTTCCCAACTGAGTTGCTAGAAACATCCATGAGAAGTGCTATAGCCTTGGCCGTGTATGCTCTTTAGAATTATTTTTGTTTACCCTGCCTTCATAAAGTCAGTAATTTTTTAATGTAAGTATTTGTTATTTTCAGTGTCAACATAATATAAGCACATGTTAATTTCCTTATAAAAGGGCATGAAAAAGTAAAAATATATCCTTTTTTTTCCTACTACCAATTCCATTCCATAAAAGTTAACTAGTGTTGTTTCTTGACTCCCTCTTTTAGGAATTTTATATGTAGATAACATTGTAGCCTAAGTTTCCCCAAAAAGAGAGAAAGGAGGAAGAGGAGAATTTATCTAACAGCCTCTACTTCCAATTGATCAAAAATTTCCTCAACACACTGTAGTTCCCCCTGACTTCCAGACTCAACGAATGTGGGTACTGGGCAGGGTCTCTTGGGAAAGCCTCAGGATAGGACATGAGAGGTGGCTGGTATGGGAATGAAGTAAAATACTATTGAATTAAGCCTCCTCCTACATGAAACCTTTTGCTTTTCCTACTAACCAACCATCACTGGTAAAAGAGACAGATGAGGCTGAGAGTCTGACATGGTGCATAGAGGTGTTTAATATATTTTATATGTAAAATTTTCTGTGTGTGTTTATGTGAATTTAAGTACTGAAAAATTATCAATATTTTAATTTGTGGCTTGTGGCATTACATTTTATAGTTTTTGGCAGACCAGATATTTTTCGTGTCACAAAATTTCCCGTCTATCCTTATTTGTTGCCAGAAAAATTATAGCCAAGCTTAAGGAAGTTACTCGTGGCCAAATAATTTCAAAAGCAAAATTATAAAAATCCTTCAAATATTTTTTACAGCAAAAATAATATTTATTCTGGCATGTGGGTGCATTTTAATGAGTTTGTTCTGCTGTGTGAGGTATCTCCAAAAGAAAGAACCTTAGGCCCATTGAGAATCTTCAAATGGCATTATGTTTACAGGGCCATTTCCTGAACCCTACGGTCAACACAGTTTTTCTGAGTCTTGTCTTTATTTGGAAACTGTCATTTTTAAGGCCTCAAATATAATCTTAGAAGAAGAGAGCCTTAGATCAGAAAGAAGAGCATAGCTAGCATGCATGTATACACACATTTATATACAAGAAATACTTAGAACACCATGTCTCAGGAAAAGCATCAGAAACTTGGAAGAGCTGATACACTGAAGACATTAATGAAAGAAGACATGGGAAAAATAGACCTTGATGAGCTCAAGTAAACCTATATGATGTATAGAGATAATAATTTTCATAGGATTGAATGGAAAAATACAATAGGCAACATTAGGATGTCTGCAGTCTCAATTTAGAGAAGCTGTGATATTTGTTGGTATAGATCATTGTGTCAAAGTCAAGAAAAACATTATTCATCTCATGAGAATAGAGGCTATGCTCCCAATGAAGGTTTATATATAGTACAACAGGATTCACTGTACTTGAACCAGTAAAGGTAGGTCAACAGAAGCCTTCCTAATTTATCTCTGAGATTGATGAAAGCTAATTCAAGTTAAGGACTTTAACCTCTTGATTGCTTCTACTTCAGCAGCATTCCCTCATATAAAATAAAATTATATGTTTATATATATTATATATGTGTGTGTGTGCTTGTGTGTATATATATATATATAAATATGTAGAGAGAGAGAGGCAAACCACTGATGTCTGAATTGAAATGCAAATCTTAGAAACAAACCAAAATTTTAGGTGGTTTTTCAGAGTTTATTTGCCTTTAAAATATGAATTCTTTCTTTATGTTCTACCCATGTGAATTATGGATAAAGTAAGTTGACATGTTATAAAAATGTAATAGTCTATCTGAAATACTTTGATTACATATTTTTCTGAAGCTTTCTTCTTCTTTTTTCTTTAAATATAGTATTCATTTCTCATTGTCTCCCACGCTTGAGGACTATCCTCTGAGTGATTAAGCTTGCTCTGTGAATGGCAAGTATATGAAATATGTGGATAGGAATAAGAATGTGTGATTAACATGAGGTAGGCTTATGTGAGATATCATAATTTGCAAACATCCTGAGAAAGTGAATTTCTCGAGGTTTACAGTATACTTAGAATCAGTGGGAATGTTAAGAAGCAGTAACTCCAATAATGCTCACTCTTTTCCTTTACTAAATATTTTTCAAATTGCTTTAAGTTCCATTTCTTTTTACTAATGAATATAATAAATAATATTTGTTCCAAAGAAGAATAATCAGAGAGAGAGAAAAGGAAAGGAAAAAAGTATATAAAATTCACAACACAGAATATGTTAAATATAGGATATTTCAGAATTGACAATAATTCTCATCCTATTGTCTTTAATATTTTATTTTTTAGCAAGTCCAATGAATGTTGGCATTTTTCTCTCATATTTTGGGATAACAGTAAGCTTTTAAAAGTATTTATTTTACATTAATCATAATGAAGGCATATTGAGATAATCAATTAATGCAATCTAATTGTTTACTAGCCCCAATTTTAAAAAAAGCAAAATTCCCAGTGCTGGAATATAAGTGGATACAACCTAATCAGAAAGTAATTTATTAATATCAGTCAGAAGCCTCAAAAATGCCCATGATCTTTGACTCATTAATTGCATTTTTGAGATTCTAACCTAAGGACATAATTACAATTGTCCAAATAACACAAAATATAGACAAAACTTTATGCATAATGATATTCATAATGGCTGACCATTATAAAACACTTTTTATACAGCATCAACTGTGATAAATATTTTAAATGAATTATACCATATGTAATCATTATCAAAACAATTCTGAGATATTTATAATAATTACATCTATTTTGTGGATTAAAAATGGGCCATTGATAATAAAACAATGATGTTAATTAATTCATGATTAGACAACTAATAAGTGATAAAACTGGGATTAAAACCTAGATATGTGGAAATTCAGAATCCATACTTTCTTCCTATTTTGAAAGTTTTTAAAAAATGCACAATATACTTTATTTTTAATTTATTTAATTGATAAGTAAAAATAATATATACTTATGTTATACAACATGAGGTTTTGATATATGTATACATTGTATAATGGTTATATCAAGCTATTTAACATATGTATTACCTCACTTAACATTTTTTGGGGGGGGTTGAGGAGAACTCTTAAAAATCTGCTCTCTTAGCAATTTTCAAGATACAATATATTGTTATTAAGTAGAGTCACCACAAGGTACAATAGATCTCTTGAACTTATTCCT
Organism: Cheirogaleus medius; assembly: GCA_008086735.1. NCBI lineage: Eukaryota > Metazoa > Chordata > Mammalia > Primates > Cheirogaleidae > Cheirogaleus > Cheirogaleus medius. The sequence goes on from VBSM01001562.1 coordinate 3,133,995, forward strand.
CTTGTTACCGGAAATTTTGTGTCCTGTGACCAACATCTCCCTAATCCCCCTACCTTCAGCCTCTAGTAATTATCACTTCACTCTCTGTTTCTATAAATTGACTTTTTTAGATTCCACAAATAAGTAAAATCATATGGCATTTGTCCTCCAAGTTTATCCATGTAAAATACAAATGACAGGATTTCCTATTTTTTAGGCTGAATAGTATTTCCTTTTTTACATATACTATACTTTCTTTATCTATTCATTCATTGATGGACCGACCCTTAGTCCAATTCCATCTCTTGCCAATAGTGACTAATGCTCAATGAACATGGGCGTGCAGATATTTCTTTGACATACTAATTTCCTATCCTTTGTATACATACCAAAGGGATTGCTGGATCATATGGTAGTTTTATTTTTAATTTTTAAGGACCTCCACACCATTTTCCATAGTAGCTGCACTAATTTACCTTCCCACCAGCAGTGCACAAGTGTTCTCTTTTCTCCAAATCCTTGCCAACTTTATCATTCTTCTTTTTGATAATAGCCAATAGTTATGAGGTGTGATGCACCATTCATTGTGGTTTTAATTTGAATTTCCCTGATGATTAGTGGTATTGTGCATTTTTTGGAGCCTTTTTTCTTACACCAGTTGGCCATTTGTGTGTCTTCTTTGGAGAAATGTCTATTTAGATCCTTTGCTCATCTTTAAATTGCTTTATTCATTTTCTTACTATTGAGTTGTTTGAGTTCCTCGTATTTTTGGGACATTAACCCCTTATCAGATGTATGATTTGCAAATATATTCTCCTTTTCTGGGTTATCTCTTCACTCTGTTGATTGTTTCCATTGCTGTTCAGAAGCTTTTTAGTCTGATGTAATCCACTTGTATATTTTTGCTTTAGTTGCCTGTTCTTTGGGGGTAACATCCAAAAACTTATTGCTTAAACAAATGTCAAGAAGCTTTTTGCATATGTAGTTTTACAGTTTAAGGTCTTATGTTTAAGTCTTCAGTGCATTTTGAGTTGACTTTTGAAAACATTGTAAGATAAGGGTCCAATTCATTCTTTTGCATATAAATATCCAGTTTTCTCTGTACCATTTATTGAAGAGACTATTCTTTCCCTGTTGTGTGCTCTTGGATTCTTGTCAAAGATCCGTTGGCCACAAATATGTATATTTATTTCTGGGTTATCTATCCTGTTTCATTGTTTTATATATCTGTTTTTATGCCCTCACCATGCTCTCTTGATTATTACAGCTTTGTAATATAATTTGAAAGAGAAAGTGTGATGCCTCCAGTTTTGTTCTTCTTGATAAGATTGCTTTAGCTATTTGTGCTCCTTTGAGATTCCATACAAAATTTAGAACTTTTTTTAATTTGGAATTTGAATAGGGATTTGCATTGAATCTGTAGATCGCTCTGGGTATTATAGGTGTTTTAACGTTAAATCTTCTAATCCATGAACATGGGACATTTTTCCATTTATTTGTGTCTTCCTAAATTTTCTTCATCAGTGTTTTAGTCTTCAGTGTACAGATATTTCACTTCCTTGGTTAAATTTATTCCTAAGTATTTTATTTTTTGTAGCTATTGTAAATGGGATTGTTTTTTAAAAATTTCTTTTCCAGATAGTTCATTATTAATGTATAGAAAGGCAACTGATTTTTATATGTCAATTTTGCATACTGCAACTTTACTGGATTGGTATATTAATTTTGACAGTATTTTTGGTGAAGTCTTTAGAGTTTTCTATATCTAAGATCATGTAATCTGCAAACAGAGACAATTTTACTTCTTCCTTTCTGATTTGGATGCTGTTTGTGCTTAATTGCTGTGGATAGGACTTTCAGTGCTATATTGAGTAGAAGTTGTGAGAGTGAGCATCCTAGTCTTGTTCCTGATCTTAGAGGAAAAGCTTTCAGATTTGAATATGAATGTTCAGATACAATTTTTTATTTCTTTATACTTAATTTGTTGACAGTTTTTATCATGAAACAATGTTACCTGGCCTGATGTTTCCAGTTTTCACTATTGAGGATAAATGTTCAGGTAAATTTTTTCTATACCTAATTTGTTGAGAGTTTTTATCATAGAAGGATATTAAATTTTTTCAAGTGTTTTTCTGCATCTATTGAGATAATCAGATTATTTTTATCCTTCATGCTGTTAATGTGGTATATCACATTTATTGATTTGCACATCTTGTATTATTCTTGTATCCCAGAGATAAATCCTACTTGATCATGGTGTATGATCCTTTTAACGTGCTGTTTAATTTAGTTTGCTAGTATTTTGTTGAGGATTCTAGCATCTATATTCATCAAAGATATTGGCCAGTAATAATCTTTTCTTATAGTGTTTTTATCTGGCTTTAGTATCAGGATGATGCTGTCCTTGTAAAATGAGTTTTGGAATGTTTCCTTCTCTTTAATTTTTGTGGAAGAATTTGAGAAGGATTGGGTTGGTATTAATTCTTTAAATATTTGGTAATTTTTAAAGTCATATAGTCCTGGGTTTAATTTCTTGGGAATTTTTTGATTACTGACTCAATCTTCTTACTAGTTTTAGGTGTGTTCAGATTTTCTATTTCTTCAATTTTTAGACTCCATAGGTTGTATGTTTCTAGGAATGTATCCATTTCTTCTAGGTTATTCAATTTGCTTGTGTATAAATGTTCATAGTAGTCTTTTATGATTCTTTGTATTTGTGTGGTATCAGTTGTAATGTCTCATATTTCATTTATAATTTTATTTATTTACATCTTCTTTTTTCTTGGTTTGTCAATTTTGTTAATATCTTCTAAAAAAACTCAGTTTTATTGATCTTTTCTATTGTTTTTATATTACCTATTTCACTTATTTCTACTTTATGTCTTTGGAGAATTTAATATATTTACATTTAAAGTAATTATTGATAGGTAAGGACTTACTATTGCCATTTGGTTAATTGTTTTCTGATTGTTTTATAGTTCCTTTCTTCCTCTTGCTTTGTGATTTGATAATAAAATATCCCTAATTTAAATTATTATTATTATCAATTATTTCAAACTATTACTGGGATATAAATGTTTTTTGTTACATGGATCACTTTTGTTGTGCTTGAGTCAGGGTTAACATGCATACGCCATTTCCAGCGAAACCCAGGCAGTGGTAAGTGATGAATAAAATTGAATGCTCGTGATAAAGAAAACTTGGGTTTTGTCAGCATGATGGGTAGGAAAAACTATACTGAATACTTGCCTTCTAATTGATTCCTGTGTTAGAAAATAAATATCTTGTGTACTGTGCTATATGACTAACAGGAAAAAGGTAAAAACAGAATTGTTTTGGAAAGGGTGACTTCCCTGGCAGCTTAAGGGGCTATTACACTGGGTGAGAGCTGAACTTTCCCCAAGGCATTAATTACTTGAAATGACCATCTGGAGACTGGGTGGGTGCTCCCTTTGTTTGGGGTCTCAGGTTTCACAGCTCTGTGATGAAAACCCTCTCAGTCTGCAATAACTACCAGCTGTTAGTAGCAGCAAGGTAATGAGATCAAATCATTCCTCTTGCACTTTAACCCGTTTGGGTGAGACAAAGGCTCAGCAAAGAGAATGTGTCATTAAATTTAATTTAGACTTCTGGAATTTAGACTTTTGTTTTCATCAATAAAATAAATGTTTAAACCTAAAGCCATTTGCCGGGTCAGAAGCAATGAAGCATTGACTTAATAGCTTCTAGATGATGGTAGGTTCTTGCCAGTGCATACATTCCTAATAAAAGCAAGAAAAATTAAAATGGTGAATGTTGCCTACTGCATATTTAAAAGATATATTTTGGTCTATGTGTCCAGTGATCTTACACATATATACTTAATTCTTTTGGATGTTTGCAATATATATATATATTTGAGTTTGTGAATAATATTGCAATTATGTTGAGCCTGAATAATAGGTTTGCATGTGGTAAGCAGAAGACACTGTCTGCACTAAATGAGTTTTTAAAGAGTTTCCTAATGAGCAGTGGTGTTCAATATGTTGGAAGCCATGAGCACCACATGTATCAAAGTGCTAGCTATTAAAATAGGTTTCCTTAATTAAACAGAATTAAATTATCTTTAAAGGAGCCATCTGAGTTGATCAAATAAACACATTACAATGATAAAGGGAGGAGTCAGACTCATCGTAGGTGGTAAAGAAGCAACTGGAGAGGAGGTCAATTAAAGTTTCTAATTTTCTTCCTCTTTCCTCTATCACCCAATTTATTTGTTTCTAAGTTGACAGCAATATAGATGCTTCATCTTCATGCTGACCCTGGCTTTTATTCAAGGTGCTAATCTGCCTTTGGCATTTTTGACTTCACAAACAACTCAGCTCACTCCATGACCTTGAACTTGCACATCTCCATGCTATATAGAAGATGGTAAAAATATTTTAAACATGAGTTTTTGTAATTTGTGTTTTAACAGTTATGCAAATTAACATTACGCATATGCTAAGGGAAAGACAAAATCAAAGAGGGAAAGACTAAATAAAAAGGAACCAATAGTGAAGGCAAGTAAAATCTACACGTTTCACAGTCTGTGATTACATAACTCTATGAAAGTTTCCTTCCAAAATGCATGGTATTTGTCACTACAATATTTATTGAATATAAATGATGAATGACTTTAGATCTTGTTAGACTACTTAGTTGGTTGCTGGTACATGAACCATCCTTGTTCCTCCGATGATATCCATATTTCCTTCATTTACTTGCCTCATCTTACTATAAACATCTATTTAAAGGTTTGTCCACCTCTCTCAATAAGATATCTAAGTGAGAGAAATCATGTCTAATTTTTCTTTGTAGCCCTACACCAATTGCCCTGTGTCTACAAACATTAAACCCAGGATTGTTTAAAAAACAAATGTATAAGTGAGTCCAAATATAATTCTATATTCAACTTTTTCATTTAACATTATATCAAAGCATTGTTTCACATCCTTAAATTTCTTCAGAAACTCCCCCTCCCACTTTCTATAGTATTCCATCATACAGCTGTACTGTAATTTCTTTAACCTTTTTTATATTGTTCAATAATCATCCCCCCTTTACTTTGCTATTATAAAAAGCAAAGAAGTCAGTATAGTAGAGAAGTTTAAAGTATGAATCTTGACATTAAAAAATGGGGGGTGTTAAAAATGGAAGATATGTCAGATGATATTTTTAAATTAATGTTAAATTTTCTAACTACAATGTCATGTGCTTAAGTATGAAATTAAGAAATAAGAATGTTCTTATTCTTTGTGATACCTGCTGAGTTATTTAGAGGTATGTGAAGAGACAGAGGAAGAGTAGGGGAAGAGAGATCAAATATAGCAAAAATTTAACAACTGATAAATCTGAATGGGCAAAGGGCCTAAGTAGACATTTCTCCAAAGAGGAAATACATATGGACAACAGGTATATGTAAATGTGCTCAACATTACTAATCATCAGGGAAATGCAAATCAAAATCACAATGAGGTATCACTTCACATCTGCTAGAGTGACTATTATCAAAAAGACAAAAGATAAGTGTTGGCAAGGATATGGAGAAAAGAGAACTCTTGTGTACTGCTGGTGGGAATGTAACTTGGTATAGCCATATGGAAAGCAGAATGGAGATTCTTCAAAAAATTAAAAGTAAAACTACCATATGATCTAGTAATCTCACTTCTGGGTATATATCCAAAGGAAATGAAATCAGTACATTGAAAGTTGAAGAGATATCTGCACACCCATGTTCATTACAGCATTATTCACAGTAGCCTAGATATGGAAACAACTTGAGTATCTGTCAACAGATGAATGGATAAAGAAAATGTGGCGTGTGCATATATAATATTATTCAGCCTTATAAAAGAAAGAAATCTTGCCATTTGCAACACTATGGATGAACTTGGAAGATATTATGCTACTTGAAATAAGTGAGACACAAAAAAACAAATACTACATTATTTCACTTATATGTGGAAACTCAGAAAGTCAAATTCATAAAAGCAGAGAGTAGAATGTGGTTATCAGAGGCCAGTGGTTAGGGGAAAAAGAAAGATGTTGGTCAAAGGGTACAAAATTTTAGTTATAGAGGATGAATAAGTAACGGGGATCAAATGTATAGCATGGTGACTATAGTTTAGTAATACTGTATCGTATACTTGAAATTTGCTAAGAGAGTAGATCTTAAGTGCTTTTACTATACACAAAGCATGGCAACTGTGTGAGGTGCTGGATATGTTGATTAGTTCTATTGCGATCATTTCACAATGTATGTATATATTAATTGCATACACATTAAATGAATGCGATTGTTACTTGTCAAGTATATCTCAATAAAGCTGGGGAAAAAGATATTTTTATTCCAAAAGCTTAAAAATCTAAAAGAGAGATATGTGTCTAAAATTATAGGCAGAACACAGAAATATAACAGACGTAAAAACAGTATGCTTGAAAACATCGAACTGGGAGATATTAATGCCAACAGGATATTAATTTCACTTTGGGGAAAACGATTTCTGAATATTAAATTTATTTATCTTGGATTTGTTTTACAACATACTTCTTTTCTTGTTTTCATCACACTGTAGGTATTTTTTATGAATTTCATGTAGAAGGTGGGCATTATGCAATAGGTGATTCTAGTTTCTGACTATCATAGTCTAGCAATAGTGGGAATAAGTCTGAGAAGGATTTGCAATCTTCATCCTCTTGTCGGTTTGGCCTTTGAGTTTGCCTGCAGAGTATCCTTAAAGGGTGGCTGGCCAGGAAGCAGCGAGAACACAGAACTCCAGGAGCCAACTTGGTTGCTCTCATTTTACTGCTGGAGAACACCTCGCCTGAGGGTCTGGTTTGTTCTGAATGCCTCTGAAGAGCACAGTGTGTTCTCTGGAGGGGCAAAGGAGAGTTTTGTTCTAGGTAAGAAATCACTCTCAGGATTGGGTAGAGTATGAAATGACTTCTGAGATTTAGTGGGGGTCGTAGACTTGTCACATTAAATTCCTCTCCACTCTCACCCAAATTTTAAAGCAGATATTTTAATTTTCTACATGAGAAATTACCAAATCCTTTATATATTTTTTTCAGTTCTTAACCCTCTCCTCCACTTTCCATTTTTTTTATGCATATTTTTTGTAGAGACTAGTTTTAATACCAGCTGGAACACTTCCCTTGGGTGTCCTCCAACAATGACGAACGGAATGGCCACTGTAACCAAGGGCTGTACTGTCAGTCCTTTGAGACTGGATACCCTAAACCCACAGCCTTTGTGCCAAATGTTCTCTTCATGTGTGGTTATTTTCTGCATTTTATAATGTATTCTCTTTTCAAAATGAAAGAGTCTTGTGATTTGTCTTTAAATGTCAAAGTCTTGCCCTGAAAACACATGCATTTTAATTTGCATGCTTAACTTCAAGAAATTATGGACCAAAGTGTTCTTAATATAGACCCTGGATTTTCCTAGTAACACTAAATTACAAGTTTTTTCTCTGTTGCCTACGTATGTGAAGTCAAGCATGTTTTTGTTTGTTATATAACTTTTGACACTGAATGTTATTAGTCCCCTTACAGTGCACCAGGTTCTATGTTAAACCCTTTACATGCGTTTTTTTTAAAAATTGAATTCTCATTATAACTCTATGTTGTAGGTGTCATCATTCCTATTTTCCAGATGGGAAACTGAGGTTTATAAAAGTTACATAATTTGCACAATATCCTACTGATAGGGCTGGCTATATAATTTATGGGGTCAAGTGCAAGATAAAAATATGTAGGTCTCTTGTTTAAAAAACAGAAAAAAACTTTTGCGGTGTCTCTCTCTCAAGCTGTCATAGCATTTTTTATTTGCTGTTGAAGGTTGCCCTCACTTGGCTACAAGCATACTCAAATGATTTGTTTAGGCTCTTACAGGTGCCCAGAGCCTGGTCCCTCACCCTGCAACCTGTTACACTGGGCTTGTAAACCAAATCTGGCCCTCCCCTCCTCAGACCTCTCCAGGGACAGAAAATAGCAGTGGTCACTGGGCAGGGATAGTCAGGGGAGCCTGGGTGGGACTTGGAGCACCAGAGGAAGAGGGAGAAGTCAGCTGAGAACCCAACCCAGGGAGGCAGGAAAATTGTGGGAGGTAGATTCCAGCCCCCAGTGCATGAGCCATTGTCCCATCAGGTTTCACTTAACATGTCGCAAATCCAACAATAAATTTATGAAGGACTTCAAGGAAGCAACTGGAAAACATTAAAGCCCAAGAATAGGACTCTCTTCTCAGCCTGCCTTCAGAGGAGAAGGGTTCATGACATGGACTAAAGTTTGTGAAACTTCTTGAAGTTACACACCCATGAAGCCAGCACTATTAGTACTAAGTACAGAGTTTGGAATCCATCACAGTTAGGTAGGACACTAAGGCCTACTTCCTTCCCGTGCTAGAAATCATAGTCATTCAATAGAAGAAATAGAAGTTATAGAGGTTCATTAGGTATTGAAAAGCCTAAGGAATTCTTATGTGGTCTAATGCAGTATGTTGGCAGGAAGGTCTAACACCCACTTTTAGGCAACCTACTCCATTTCAGGCTTTCAGTCTTGGTAATCATTGTGCTTTCAATCAAATTATTTGGCCTGCATATTTTTATCTATATGAAAGCATGCAAAATGAATCATGCTGATGCATCATTATTATTGCTTTAAAGAAAACTTTTCCTTTATGATGACCTGGAAACTTTCCTCCCTAGCCTGTTAATTAGGTTTTTCTGAAGCACTGCTTAATCTTGACCACGTAATTCTTGGCCTCAGACAGTGACCACCGTGGGATGTGATGGTCAACCTCCCCGAGAAATTGGTGGGGAGGTTCTCTGTTTGGAGTGGAGGCTGATTCCTAGCCCCAGCCCTCTCTGCTGTTATAATTTAATGACAAATTTCCCTATTAAGTCTGTGCTCAAATTTCATCTGAGGAAAGAAAAGCAAATTCACCACCGGACCTGCACGTTTCCCATTACCCTTAATAAAACATATTCTGCAGCGTGGAGTGACATTTTAAAAGAACAGACCTTTCAGCAGCCTGTCTCTATGCCATTGTGCATAAGTAAAGCCTGCTAGGTCACAAAGAGAGATGCTGGGAAGTGGATTAATATGTAAACCAACCTAGGCATCGTTAAATGATGAATTCTAAGTCATACTTTGTAAATTCATTTCGTTTTGAGAACAGTTTTGCCCAGAAATTAATTTGTATTCATAAGGCTTCTCCTTTTCTTCTTTAGAAAATGGCAGGCTTTGTTCTGGAAAAGTTTGTTTTTAACAATATGGCACATTAATTCTGTGGTATAAATGTTTGTAACCAACGTATGATATAGAAAATTATAGATAGAAAATGAAATGTATTTTTCCCAAAACATGTAGAATGTCCCAGTTCTTACATCATGCCTGCCTTAGGAAGGCAATAATGGGGAGAGTCTGTATGGTTTTGGTTTTTTAAGAAACTCATTAAAATTCATATATGTAAAGCTTATTTTAATATAATGGACATGAAAGCACTCTTAATTTCTGAACAAATCACTGCAGCTAAAAGCGCTGGGATTTAATTATCCCCCTGTCCTGAGCACTCGGCAGTTTTCCTCATCAGGTGAGAGCTAGCACTGCAGAGCTTAGGGGATTTGAGCTTGCCTCCCGAGAACAGGGGTCTGAGGTACCCTGACATCCTTGTGGAAGCTTCTATTGTGTATTGTTTCAATAAATGTAGCTTCTTTCTAGAGGAGGACAAACCATCTTAAAACTACAAATTATCCAGGGCACTATCACAGACAGCGGAATAACCATGATAAGTACATTTCAATCTCCTAGGCCTTAGATTCTGCCTAATGGAATGTCAGGAAGAAATGTGGGGCTTCTTGGGTCAAGCATTTGTCAGTTAGGACTCCCTAACAGCATCTCTCTCCCTCTATAGAGTATTGTCTTCAGAGTGGAAGAGTTCATAAAAAAGACCAAGCTCCATGAACCGTGCATTTCCTTTTTAAAAATATGAATAAAGATGCCTCCGATCAGTCGGGAAGGATGATGGATGCATTTGATTCCATGATGAGCATGCAAGCTTTGTTGGCACAGCGACTCAACTTTATCATTTTCCTATCCTATAGTGCCTGGTGTTAGTAAGACAATATGTCTACAGATTTCAAAATAATCCTTTGACTAGAAAAATTTGCATCGCTATGGCTCCAATAAAGAAGGTATTCAAGACAGTGCTTGGAATCAGCGTCTGTCATTTATCCTGTGTGCACGAAAGAAGATAAGTTCTAAATGACAGCTCTTAAAGATGGTGGCAGAGTCCCAGGGATGATGTAGAGAATCAAGCTGCATTTCTGAAAAAGCACTCAGAGCTCTTTGCTCTTATATACTGCCAAGGTGGAATTACTTTTTTTTTTTTTTAGAGGCAGGGTCTCGCTCTGTCGCCCAGGCTGGAATGCAGTGGCAGGATCATGGCTCATTGCAACATCAAACTCCTGGGCTCAAGCGATCCTTACACCTTGTCCTCCCGAAGTGCTGGGATTATAGGCAAGAGCCAACGTGCCTAGCCTGGAATCACTTCTAAATTTGCCTTAATCCAACTACCAGCTAAATGAGGTTTTACCTGCCCCAGTGCTCCACGCAAAGGAAATCCTATAAGTCACGTGCAAGAGATATGCTATGGGTACAGATTACTCCTCTTTTTGCCAACTTCTCTGGCTTGAATCCCACACAAGCTTTCTCTCTTTAGCACTCTAGGAGAGTAATTAACCATAGAGTCCAGTTAAATAAAGAACTAAAGAAGTCCTATTTCTTCTTTTGAATGATAGGAGATTTTGATAAGACATTTAGCGGAAACAGGGACTGCTCAAAATCTTTAAATCCCCAATTGTTTCATGAACCCTCTAGCACTGGGCTGGCCCCTCCTTTCCACACTGCTGTCCTGGCCTTCTCTTCCATGCCTGTCTCATGTGAGCACTCTTCTGGAGCCATGGCCCTTCCTCTTGCTTCTCTGGTTTTTAGCACATATAATCTGGGAGTGATTGAATCACACTTATTTTATTGTAATTTTTGTTCTCTTCTATGTAATCCAACTTTTCTGCTGTGACTATGTATTTCTTCAATAATCAGAAAAGTTTGTTGTAAAAAAAATTAAAAGAATGGGCAAAAATTAAGGGACACATAAAATAAATTTTAATTTTCTCAAGAAACTTTCTTTGCGTGAACTGGAACTGCCTACCTCACAATGTATGTTTTCAAAACATGTTAGTGTTCACATGTACCACAGGATCATCGTTCAGTTTTATATATGCATTTTCAGTTTCTAATTAATATTACATCAACTATCATTGAGCTATTTGGCATGAAGAAGCATATCTAACATAAAAGGTGCAAGCCTTCATGCGGATGCACAATGGAGTTGATAGTAATGATGATATTACCCAAGAAGAAATGGTCTATTCATATAGCTCACTTTTTAAGTTCCTATTTACATTCTGAAGAAGAATGAGGAAATATTGTCTGATTTAATTTTTCTAATATGAAGGAAAAAAATAGTTCTACATGTTGGGGTAAAAAATACTGCTCAAATTTTGCAATCATGCTAAAAATTAACAGAAAAAGAAAATTTTCAGACGATTTGTGGCTTTTGAGCCATAATAGACTTCATTCTCTAAGAAAAATTCTCCAGAAAAACTAAGTAAGCTCCATCTAATGTTAATATATCTGCAATCTTAGAATGAGGAAATAGAAAAAGTACTAAACATGTTTAGTTTTGTGGCCTAAGATGTGATCAATCTTAGAGAATGTTCCATGTACTGATGAGTAGAATGTATATTCAGTAATTTTTAGGTAGAATGTTCTGTAAATGTCTGTTAGGCCATTTGTTCTAGAGTGTAATTTAAGTCCAGCGTTTCTTTGTTTATTTTCTGCTTAGAGGATCTGTCCATTTCTGTTAGTGGGGTGTTGAAGTTCCTGGCTATGGTGATGCTGCTGTTTATCACTTTGTTTAGATCTAGTAGGCTTTGCTTTATGAATCTGGGTGCACCTGTGTTATGTGCGTATATAGTTAGGATTGTTATGTCTTCTTGTTGAATTGCTCCCTGTACCTTTATATAACGACCATTTTTTGTCTTTCTTTACTATTGTTGATTTGAAGTCTATGTTATCTGACATAAGAATGGCTACACCAGCTTTCTTTTGATTTCAATTTGCATGCAATATTTTTTTCCATCCCTTCACCTTGAGTCTGAATGAGTCCTTGTAAGTTAGATGTGTTTGCTGGAGACAACTGATATCTGGCTTGCATTTTTTTTTATGCATTCAGCCAGACTATGTCTCTTGAGTGGGGAATTCAAGCCATTCACATTTATTGAAAGAATCGATAAGTGGGGGACATTTCTGGTCATCCTGTTGGGTAGAACTTTATTGCTTCGTTTTATCTCTTGAGCCATTATGGTATATGGGCTCTGAGCTTTAGCTTTGGGTGATTTTACACTGGTGGGTGTCTATTGTGTGAATCAATGTATAATGCAGATCTGAGTACTTCCTGTAGGACAGGTCTGGTCTTGACAGATTCCCTCAGTGGTTTAATTTATTCTTTATATGTTTGTTAGAATTCATTAGCAAACCCATCTAGGCCTGGTGTTTTCTATTTTGGAAGGTTATTAGTGATTGATCCAATTCCTTTATAAATAGATATAGGCCTATTCAAAGTGTCTATGTCTTCTGTTGTGAGTTTTGGCAAATTGTGTCAGTCAAGGAAATGGTTCCATATAATTAAATTTTAAAGTACAACAAACAGATATAGCCTTTTTCATATCTTTTGATTTGAGAAAGAGCTTGACTATTTCTCCTGAAGTGCCAGTGTTTAAGCAAACATTACGTAAGTGGTAAGTTCTCAAAGAAATGAGGACTATTTTCTCTTTATACTTATTACAATGGTCTGTATTTAATTGTAGACCTTTTTACTAAGGTGGGAAAATATTAAACTAATTTATCATTGTGCTGGCATCAATTTAGCTTTTAATTTGTGGTGAAACATTAGTCCATTTCCCAATAATTACCTGAAGGATGGATTTTATTTTTGGAGGGAAGAAGGTATGTACACATTAATATAACACAGAGGTTCTCAGAGGTAGTATGGAAATATGGCAAGTATTTGGGAAACTTTATTATGGCTGCTGCATGACCACAACAGATTAGGAAGCAACTGAGAGTCAGTAGTTATTATTCACTCTGGGTAAGATTGGCAGGAACAGGGCTTCTTTACCATTTACCTACCTCAGGTGAATCAGACCAACTCAGTGTATTTTGGTTCAAACCCATTCTGTGTCCTTGTGTAAACCTAGTTAATCACTAAGGGTTCAACCAGTTCAATTTTTATTTTATAACAAAAGACCTGTTTTAATACCCTGTATCATTCTCCTTAAGGATTAAATTTGACATTCCAAGATACTGAGGACAGGCATATCCTAATGTCTTGCCCAATTTCTGTTTCATCTAGTGGCTAAGAGTTTGGGCTCCTTAATCAGACAGCATGTAAACCTGGAACATTCTTTGCTAACTCTGTGACCCTGGGTGATTTACTGGGCCTCTTTAAACATTGGTTGCTTGATGTGTAGCATAAGAGTGATTGTAGAGCCTACAAGGTCTTCATGAGGATCAAATTAGGCTATTCATCCAAAGTTTTCAGAAGACTGTGTGACTCATAGCAAGTGCTGAATAAATTCTAGTTATTAATATGCATCTTTTTTCAAAATTAAAAATTAATTTATCACTCTTCTTAAAAATCATGGTTTTGCCCTGATAAAAGAACAGAAAAGAGTAAGAGAATGAATGAATTTTGGAGTTAAGAGACCTGGCTTTGAAATTCTAGCTCCGTTACTTCTTAGCAGCCAGAAGGGGTGGTAGCCTTCTCTAAGTGTTTCACAGAATAAGGATATTAAAATTAATTCACATGTTTGTTGTGAGAATTGAACAGAATATTTGTAAAGTATTCGTAAATTTGTGTAGTAGGACAATATATTTGTTGTTTTCCATTTAGCTAACTCAATGACTAGCTTAAGTTAGCTTTGCAGTGCAGAAATTATATATCAGTTCCCCAAAGAAATTTAGGAAAAGTAGATTTGATGATCGTGAATAATAAGAAAACTACATAGATATATAGTAGTTCTGAAAGCAATGACAAAAACTTATTACAGGTCAAAAATATTCTCCCCACTTCCACTTGTTCATTTGGTTTGGTAATTCCTGAAAAGTCTTTGAGTGGGATAGAAAGGTCACTTTTGTGTCAATGTAGTAAGCTTCAGGGCATCGGGGCTGTGTCTGGTAACTTTCATTTATATTCTCAAATGTCTCTCTTACTGAGGGCTGCATAGCACGAAATCAATAAATAATTGTTCATCAGTGATTGATTGATTTGTGTTTTATTACCTACAGCTGCTGAAATGAAAGATTGCCCAGTATGCAAAATGTACTAACTGGCTAAAAGCAAGTAAAAGCTTATAGTGCTCCAAGTTCAGTCTAGTTTTCTTCTTATAAAATACTTTTAAAATTAATGTATGAATCAATTTCCTAGATAAATATAGACTGGTTCAGAGTATGTTTATGGGTTGCTCGATCATTTTCCAGATTGGATAGAGGGAGGACAGAGAGAGAAATGGAGTTCTGGAAACTTTCCAATTAATTTGATCATTGTGGATAATGGATCCTCATCTTCCTTTTCTGTGTAGGTATCTCTCTGCTGTGTTGGAATTTGATGCAGGCAACAATAGGCAATAGTTTTAATTGAATATTTTTCATTTCATAAATACGTCATCTTGATTCAGAACTGGGAACACAGTAAATGGAAAAATCACCCAGACTTAAGCACTATACCTCAGCAAGTAATTTGGGTGTAACCTGATTACCGAAGGTGTTTATTTCAACTTGATTATTCTTTATTACATTACGTTACCAATTTATACTGATTAAAATGCCAATGTTCTATGTGAATAAAAGATTATATTAAATTTTTTAATTTTCCCTAATTAGCAAGACTGAAACATTTACAAGAAATTCTACTTGGCTGTGTACTAAGTAATGGAATATGAGATTTCAAAATAAGATGACCAGAAGCAATTTGGAACCATATGCTGTTCTGGTGGTTTTTCGTTTTTCTTGAGATGGTTGTGAAGCTTCCCTAGAAACTTTTAAGATACTGTTGTAAGTATTGAAATGTGGGGATGGAAGCTGAATCCTGAGCTATACGTAGCTATTCTAGGCCTCTATCTTCACTCTGCTTACAATTTATTACGCTGACCCTCATTTGTGCTAATAGTTATCAAAAAGACACTGTATATTTGTAAACATATTTGTTCAATTGAAGTTTTTGAAAGGAACAAATATTAATTCTAAATATCTTCCTGTTGTTTGTATTGATTTTAATGGGAATAAATCTTAGCCATGGTATGAAATTTATATCATTTTATACTCTTATGTTAAAATCCCCACAATGTGATGTCACCGTATATCCTAACCAAAAGACAACTAGTTCATGACTGAACTGGATACTCATACATGCACGTACAGTCAGAGATGTTAGGAATTTACATGAGCAGAGAGAAATGAGGTTTTCAAATATGAAAGAGGACTTATCCATGTGCTTGCGGTTCTGCAGGCTACTTAAAAGTCCTATGCAAAAGGCCTTTAAAAATAGCTCTTGACTCCCATGGCATCTTTACATTTTATCATACCCCAAAATATGCTGCTACCTAAGTCTGGTGTTAGAAACATGTACCATGATGAGATGTTTGAAAATAAAATAATGTAAATATAAATCCACTAGATTTAGATATAAATCAGTCTTGCTAATTTGATTTCTATCAGCTTTCAATCTCTCTGAATTGACCAGGATGTAAGAACACTATAAGAGTTATAGAGGCCTCTGTATCCTAAGGATATCAACACTATCACTCTGCCACTTAGAGTAACAATTTCAACCACTCACAGAAAAGACACCTGATGGTGAAATTCACAGCAGCTTAGGACTGACATTTTCTCCTAATTTGTACTGATAGGAGGCACTCACACCAATGTAGACTGTAATATACTAGTGAGACTTATATTTTCCCCTTTTATTCTTACTAAACTGCTTGAAAAACATTTGGAATGGGTAGTTCTTTCCTATGGTAGATCCAAGTGGTTTGAAAGAAATTGTCTTGAATTAGGTCAGAACAATTTACATGGGAACAATATAAACTGAATTCTTTTTAAAAATGTTTAATTATGAAGTATTTCAAATGTATAGAAAAATACATAGTAGACATCCACGTGCTCATAGTGCATATTTACTGGATGTTGCTTTATATCTATTTTTTAAAAAATGAAACATCACAGATGCATCTAAGTCACCCCTCCCTCTCTATCCCTCCCTCCCTTTTTCCCTACCAGAGGTTATAGCTATCCTGTGGCTGCTATGGTTCATCCCCAGGCATGTATTTATACTTTTTTAAACATAGATATAAGACCATAAATGATACAAAAATATTTTGGATGCTTTCCTATTTTATAAAAATGGTGTACTATACATTCCTTTTGTAAACAACTAATTTTGCTGAACTTTATTTTTGAGATTTATTTGTTTTAATGCATGTAAATTAGTTCATTCATTTTAACTTGCGGATAGTATTCCATTATATGAAGAAAACCATGCCTAATTTCTGTTTCCTTATTTATGGTCATTATCAATCATTTTTCATCATTTGACATGATTTTTTTACAAAATGATACACACATCATTGTGCATATGTACAAGAAATACTCAAGTTTATCTAGGACTGGAACTGCTAGATCAAGGGGTATACGCTTTTGCAACTTTAATGAATATAGTCAGTTGCTCTCCAGAGTGATTGTATTAAATCATAGTCCTATTTGTAGTGAATAGAGCTCTTGTTAATTCCTAGGCAACATCTTTTAATTTTTGTCAAAGTGATGGGTGTGAAATGATCATTTTAATTTATATTTCATGAAAACTAGTAACAGTAAGGATCTTTTTATTTTAAACTTTGAAGAATCAAACAATGAAAAAGGGCCAGACTAACTTCAAATTTACAATTTTATTTTCAAACCCATTGGATGCAGGACAATTGGCTCAAAATATAAAGAGAGACAGTGTCTGCAGAGAGAGGAGAGACATGAGCATTCTCTGGAGCTGGACACAATGGGACTCCGAAATCCAGCTTTTAGCAAAAGGTTATTTGACGTATGAGAAAGCACGAAATAACATAATAAGATCAGACAAGCAATCATTAGAATCAAACTCAGATATGACACAGATGTTAGAACTATCTGACAGGGAATTTAAAATAACTATAATACATATGCTAAAGATGCTAATGGAGAAGGTGGAAATATGCAAGATTATATGGGTAATTTTAGCAAAAAGGTAAAAACTATAAAAATGAGTCAAATTAAAGTGCTAGAAATGAAAAAAACATAACAGAGGTGAAGAATTCTTTCAAAAGACTCATCGCAGGTTCAGCAGAGTAAGAGAAACAATCAGTGAACTTGAAGGCAGGGCAATAGAAATTATCCAAACTGAAATAAAAAAAGAAGAGAGAAGGGGCGGCGGGTGGAGAAAGAGAAATAGAACATTCAAGAGCTGTGGGACAATATTAAACATTCTAATACATGTGTACTTGGAATCCCAGAAGGAGAAAAGGAAAAAATGGGCAAAAGGATTGTTTGATTATTTGAAGAAATAATGGACAAAAATTTTCCAAAATTAATGACAGACATCAAACCACAGATCCAGAAACTCAGAGAACATGAAACAGGATCAATACCAACACTAGATATGCACAACTAGAATCATAACCACACTGCTGAAAACAAAGGGCAAAAAAATCATAAAGGCATTCACAGAAAAAAATAGCATTACTTACAGAGGAATAAAGATAAGAATTATAGCAAACTTCTCTTCAGAAATCATGCAAGTCGGTAAGCAGGGATATCTTTAAAGTCCTGTAAAGCAAAACCCCTTTCAAACAAGAATTTTATACCTAGTGCACATAATTTCCAAAATTAAAGAAGAAATAC
>VBSM01001562.1:3152055-3207398 GCA_008086735.1 Cheirogaleus medius
AAAAAAAAAAAAAAAAAAAAACCAAGGGAATTTATTGTCATCAGACCTAGTCTGCAAGAAATGTTCAATGTTTAGGCAGAAGGAATATATTAAAGAAAGACTGAATCTACATAAAGAAATGATGAATACTATATGTGAAATAAGTAAAAGTAAAATAAAATTCATTTATTTTATTATTTTAAATTTCTCTAAAAGATAACTGGCTATCTAAAATAAAAGTAATAGTGATATATTGAGTATTTATAGCATATATAAAAGTAAAGGTTATGACAACACAAAGAATGGGAGGGAAGGATTTGGAAATATACTGCCACTTGATCATTATACCACATATGAAACAGTATAATATTATTTGAAGGTAGACTGAAATTAACTAAAGATGTTGTGTTACACAGAATGATGGTCCATTAGGTGTCATGTACTAATCCCTGGATTTGTGAATACATCACCTTATGTGATCATGGGAACTTTGCAGATGTGGTTAAGGATTTTGAAATAGATTTATCCTTTATTATATGGATGGATCCAATGTAATAAAAAGTGTTCTTATAAGAGGGAGTCAGAAATGTTAGAGTCAGAAAAAAAATGTAATGATGGAAGTAGAGGAGTGTGTGTGTGTGTGTGTGTGTGTGTGGTGTGTGTGAGAGAGAAACAGACAGAGAAAAAAAGGGAGAAGAAGAGGGAGATTGGAAAATACTATCACATTAGCATCAAAGATGGAGAAAGGGGCCATGAATCAAAGAATGCAGGGGTTTTTTAGAAGCTGAAAAAGGTAAGGAAAGAAATTTTTCCCTTAGAGCTTCCAGAAGGAACTAGCCTTGTCAATCCTTTGACTTGAACACACTGAGACCGATTTTGGATTTTTGACACAAAATAAATTTGTGATAAGAATAGGAAACTAGTAGAGATATGATTTGTAAATCTTAGGGCAACTGCTAAAAGTATTTTTAAAGATATAAATATTAAGTTAATACAAGAGATAAAATGAAATCACAAAAAAATCTCAATTAGTATAAGAGAAGGCTGAACAATAAAAGAGAAACTAAGAACAGATGAAATAAACATAAAACAGCAAGATGATAGATTTTATTGCAGCCATATCAATAATTACATAAATGCGAAGGGTTTAAACACACCACTGAAAACACAAAGATTGTCAGATAGGATTAGAAAAGCAAGACCAAATCATAAGATGTCTACTATAAATGCATGGACATATAAATAGGTCAAAAGTAAAATAATGGAGATATGTGTACCATACTATCTGCTATGAACTGAATGTTTGTGTCCTGCCAAAATTCATATATTGAAATTCTAATCTCCAATGTGATAGTATAAGGAAGTGGGGCCTTGGGGAGGCAATCAGGTTTAGATGAGGTCATGAGTGTGGAGCCATCAGGATGGGATTAGGCTCCTTAAAATAAAAGGAAGACACCAGGGCTTCCTCTCTCTGTCATGTGAGAAAGAAGGTAGCAACCTACAAGTCAGGAAGAGAGCCCTCACCAGAATTCAACCATGCTGTCACCCTGAATTTGGACTTCCCAGCTTCCAGGACTGTGAGAAATAAAATGTCTATTGTTTAAGCCATGCAGTATATGGTATTTTGTTATAGCAGCCCAAGCTGACTAGGACACTATGCAATAGAAAGCTGAAGAATATTAACATCAGACAAAGTAGACTTCAGAACAAAAAAATATTATTAGGGATGAAGAGGATCATTATGTAATAATGAAGTGTACAGAATAACAAAAAGGGCAGAACAAGCTTAATGTATGTAACAACAGAGCTTCAAAATACATGGAGCACAAACTAAAGAAGGTGAAAGGAGAAATAGGCAAATCCACAATTATAGTTGGAGACTTCACCATTCTTCTCTCAGCAATTGGTTGAACAAATAGAAAGTCAGTAAGATAGAGAATATCTGAACAACACTATAACCCAACTATTTCTAATAGTTATTTAGAGAACACCTAGAAAAGCAGAATATATTTTATTTTAAATTGTATATGGAACATATAGCAAGATAAATCATATACTAGGCCAAAAAATAAATCTTAATACATTTGAAAGAACAGAAGTCATACAAACTATGTTCTTGGACCATAACAGAATTAAAATAGAATCAATAACAGAAGACATCTGGAAAATCTATAAATATTTGGAAATTAAGTATCATACTTCTAATGAATCCATGTATCAAAAAGGAGCATCCAGAAAAATGAAAACATATTTTGAGCCAAATGAATATAGAAATATAATATATCAAAACTATGTTTGTAGCTAATAGCAGTTCTTAGAAGAAAAAAATATGGAATTAAAATCTTATATTAGACGAAAACACAGTTCCAAAATCAATATACTAGCTTCCATCAAAATAAATCAGTAAAAGAGCCAACTAAGCTCAAATAAAACAGGAAGAAATAATAAATATAAAATTGGACATCAAAGAAATTGAAAATAGAAAAACAACAGAGGAAAAAATCAATTAAGCCAAAAGGCTTTTCTTTGAAAATATTCATAATATTGATTAACTTCTAGTTAGACTGTCCATTAAAATAAGAGAGAACATATAAGTTAATAATATCAGAAACAAAGAAGAAAAAAATATTACTGCAGATCCCACAGACCTTGAAATGGAATCTAAAGACCAATTTGTAGGGAATTTACTTCTTTTCAAAATTGTATTTTTCAAACAATGAACATCTACCATCTTAACCATTTTTAGGTGTACAGTTTAGTGGCATTAAGTACATGCCCATCATTGTGCAGCCATTACTACACCCATAGCCATGAAACTGCACACCCATTAAATAATAACTCTCCATTATTCCTTCCTGCAGCCCATGGCAACCATGTTTCTACCCTCTGTCTTTATGAATTTGACTACTCTAAGTACCTCATATAAGTGGAAGTATACAGCATTTGTTCTTATGGACTGGTTTATTTCACTAGCATTACGTCTTCAAGTTTCGTCCATGTTGTCATATGTATCAGAATTTCCTTCCTTTTTAAGGTTGAATAATAATATTCCATTGTATATATTTACCACGTTTTGTTTACCCTTAAATCCATCAGTGGATGTTTGGGTTGCTTCCTATTGTGCATACTGCTATAAACATCAGTGTGCAAAATATCTCAATTACCTGGTAATTCTATTTTTAATTTTTTGAGGAACTACTACACCATTTTAATAGCAGCTGCACTATTTTACATTCCCACCAGTAGTGCATAAGTGTTCCCACTTCTCCACATCTTTGCCAACATCTGTTACCCATTAGCTATCCAAATGGGTGTGAAGTGGTATCTCATTGTGGTTTGGTTTTCATTTCCAATGATTAGTGATGTTGAGTATCTTTTCATGTATTAATACTTGTTAGCCATTTATATTTCTTTGGATAAATTCTATTCTATTCTAATTCTTTACTCATTTTTTAATCAAGTTGTTTGTTGTTGAATTGTAAGAGTTCTTTATGTATTTTAGATATTAGCTTTTATCAGACTTATGACTTGCAAATATTTTCTCTCACTTACTGATAGTGTATTTTGATGCACAAAAGTTTTTAATTTTTATGTAGTCCATTTTATCTATTTTTTTCTTTTGTTTTCTGTGCTTTAATGTCAGATTCAAAAAAATCATTGCCAAATCTAATGGCATGAAGCTTTTTCCCTATGATTTTTTTCTAAAAGTTTTATAGTTTTGACTCTTACAGTTAGGTCTTTGATCCATTTTGAATTAATTTTTTGTATGTGGTATAAGGTAAGCTTCTAACTTCATTCTTTTGCATGCAGATATCTAGTTTTCCCATCACAATTTGTCAAACTATTTCATTAATTTTTGAAAATCCTTGGACAGCATATCTTCAAATATAGCTTTTGTCACATACTCTCTAGAGTATTTTTCTTTTAGATCCTTTAACAATATACATCTCTTACTCTTTTCTGATCTTTCATCCCCTTTTCTCTCTGTTTCAACTTGGTATTTTACACTGACTTATGTTCTAGTTGACAAACCTCTTTAGCTATGTCCAATCTAATAAAACTATCTTTTAAATTCTTAATTCTGCTTGCTGTGGTTTTCAGCTTTTATGCTTTAAGAAAATGAACTCTATGGACTGACTGATGGATACTGGAAAGATATACCAATCAGGAGTACTGGGAGGAGATTATAGGATGGGAGGAGAGTGCGGGCAGGGTGTTTATTACTCTGGTCTCCTCCCTCCATCCCTGGAGGGCACCTATATTTCTGCAGGTTCTGCCAGGCAGCCCTTAGCACATATTTCTCTCTGGGTCTAGTAAGTGTTTCTTCTCTCACCTCTTCAGGCTTAAAAAAGATAATATGCCCTGCTATTACCAGATCTCAGACAATGCACTAATGCTAGTGTTTTCTTTATATCCTACACTTAGTTTTGTGAAAAGTCCTTTCATTCAACCTTCCTTAAATCATTCAATTTGAGTGCATCATCTTTTTCTACCTGAGACATTGACTATAGTGGATTTGACATACAGAAAATTTTGGTTTATCATTATTTACTGGCTTCTGGAGTTTGCCATAATTTAAAAGGCCATTTTCATACACATATTGTATAAATAAAGTATCCCATATCTCCTTTTATTACTTTTATGGCTTCAAACTTTAAATTCAAATCTATGATCCATCTGGAATGTCTTGTGATGTTAGAAGTGAGGTATTACTCATATTTTTCCTACAATTTTTTGTGACTAGTCACATGTATTTATTTTCTGTTTGACTTTTGGAATCTGCTTATCACATTTAAAAAATATTACTGGTATTTTATTGGACAAATATAAAATTTATAGATTCACTTATGAATAAGTGGCATCTTTATGAGTTTACGTAATCACAAAGGTAGCTTTCTGCTTTGTTCAAGTCTTTATTTGTATTCCTCACTAGCCTTCCAGATTTTTCTTTGCAGAGATCTTTTATAATTCCTGTTACTGTAGGTATTTTATCAAAAGGGTTGTTGTAAATGTCTTCTTCCATTATAACTTGAAACAGATTTTTGTTTGCATATATAAAGCCTAATGATTCTTGATATTGCTACTTTAATTTGGGGACCAGCCACTTTACTGAATTATCTTTATATTTGTAATCATTTTTAATTTTCTGATTTTTCTTTTAGCTAACTTCTGATAACAGAATCATGGAAGAAGCACTCAGACTGTGTGTACAGCAAAAGCTTCAAGCAAGAGTTGACCTCTTAGTTGAATCCTGAAAGTTAAAGTCAGATCTTGATAATTGTAAGTAAAAGTGAGAGAAATATGGGAAGAATGTTATAGGTTAAGAAAGGAACATATGATAATGATTAGAAGAGACAAAGCACGTGGTTGGCTTGAAGACTTCTACGTCATTTAGTACCACGGGGCCATCCCATTCGCTATGAAATGGAGAATTGTGAGACATGAAGAGGATAAGAAAGGGTCAGTTCACTTGGGGCCTTAGAAGGGAGGAGGAGGATTCATACTGAGAGCAATGGAGGCAATTAAAGGATTTTAGGAAAAGAGCAGCTGAGATGACTCTGCCAAAATAGAGAATGGATCTTTATTGTTAAGGTGTCTAGAGCAAGTATGTTGCAATAATATGGGATATAAACTTTGTGATATGAATAAAGACACATGCATGGGTTGAACACACACTAATGAGGTAGGATCTGCAAGAGCTGATGACTGATGGGAGGAAGAGGAAAGGAAAAGGAGAGGTTAAGGATTCTAGCTGGGGCAGAGGGTGAAGAAAAGCATTTGTGAGAGGAAGGGGATGAGTTAAATTTCAGTGAGTTTGCATTTGACAAGCTTGTGGAACATATACATATTAATTTATTAAATATATCTTATGTACTAGATCTATGGATTTATTTATTTATTCAACAAATATTGATTAAATATATTCTCCATGTCAGACACTTTATAGTGGGAATATACATTAGGATATGCCCCCTGCCCTGTTGTAACTGTTGAGACAAGACTATGAACACAAATATTTATAATTGATACATTTTATATCAAGAAAACCAAGGCAATTATTGTGGGCTGAATTGTATTTCCTCGAAATTCATATGTTGAAGTCTCGATACCCAGTATGCCAGAATATAAATGTATTTGGAGATAAGGTCTTCAAAGAGGTAGTTAAGTTAAATGATGCCATTAGGCTGGGGCTCTAATCCTACATAACTGATGTCTTTATAAGAAGAGGGGACACCAAGGATGCATGTGCACAGAGGGAAGAGTATGTAAAGAAACAGTGAGAAGGTGGCCATTAGAGAAATCCAACCCTGTTGGCACCTTGCTCTTGGACTTCTAGCCCCAGAACTGTGAGAAAATACATTTCTGCTGTTTCAGCTAGTCAGTCTGTGGTATTTTGTTATGGAAGCCTGCTATGGTTTGGATATGTACCAAATCTCATGCTGGAATTTAATCCCCAGTGTGGTTGTGTTGGGAAGTGAGGCCTAGTGGGAGGTGCTTGGGTCCTGGGGCAGATCCCTCATGAATAGATTAATGCCCTTCCTGGGCAGGGGGTGATTTCTCACTCTATTAGTTCCTGAGAGAGCTAGTTGTTAAAAAGAGCCTGGGACAACCCTCCCTCCCTCTGCTCCTTCCTCTCTTGCCATGTGATCTCTATACATGCTGGCCTCCCTTTGCCTTCCACCATGAGTGAGAGCAGTCTGAAGCCCTCACCAGCAGCTGAGCAGATGCCAGTGCCATGCTTCTTGCATAGCTTGCAGAACCATAAGCTAAATAAACTTATTTTCTTTATAAATTACCCAGCCTCAAGTGTTCCCTTATGCTAACACAAAATGGATTAAGACACAGCCCTAGCAAACTAACACAGTGACTATTGATTAAAATGTACATTTACATGTACACAGAGCAAACAAATTAACAATAAAGAGAGATCAAGAAGCACCAAAAGAAGATGGATGAAAATTAATTTTCTTAAACATTTTCACAAAGTAACTAAATATTTAAATTCAGTATTAAATTGGACTATATTCTTTCAGCAAGGGGTATAATTTATTAAGAGAACTTTTATATGTTTGAATCACTTCTTTATTATCTTTGCCATTTTCTTTGGTGCCAAATGAAGTTTGTATTATTCTTTAGAGTCTCAGAATGTTTCAAATTCAGGGATAAAGTATGGAAATTAAATTAAAATGTTTCTTATTCTGTGACATGGAGTAATTAGGTGATATGCTTCAGTATGTTGACCTTTCATTTATAAGCCATTTTCTTTGCAGGTTTATTCTTAATGTATTTTACACAGGCAATGTTCTCAGAAGGATAAATAGCAGAGTTGATAACATTATGCTTTTATGAGTAAATGCCAATTCTTCAGCCTTTAATAAATTACTGTGAGGAAGTACTTAATTACATAAGTTACACATACTTAAGTGTGCTTGGAATATACAGTTTGGGATATCAGTATGGAAACAGCTGTGAAGAGAAAAGAAAAATAAATCTTTTGCAGGTATAATTCGTTTAGACCCTTTGAACTTAGAAAACTGGATCAATAATGGCCAAGTAGTCAAGGAGGTGGCTTCCTTAGGTCACTTAAAGTCAAGATATTTTGTTCCCAATCACTGCCTTTCTTTCAAAGTGTATGCAAACTGGCCAGTAGTATTCATCATTAGATGTTTCCAGAGGCCAAGAGTTAAGCAATGCTTTTTATTCCCATTGGTGAATTTACTTTTTAAGAATTTATCAGTTGGATTATGTTTGAAAAGCATCTGATTTCCTTTTTAAGTGCTTCAAAAAATATGATGATGGCTCAGCCACAGATATGGGCAGTCCTTTCCAATCCTATGCCTCTGATTTGGATAATGCATTAGTTTTGAAGCCAACTTAAACTGGCTTAAACAATAAAAATAATTTGCTTGTGCAACACCCTGAAATATCCAGAGTGCTGACAGGTTACAGGCACTGATTACTTACTTGGGCAACTATTCCATCTATCTGGGATTCTTTTGGCATTTGTTCCTTAGCTTGTTAACCGTATTCCATCAAGGGCTCAAAAGTGCTACAGCAGGTCCTCATCTCACTGAGAGAATTGTGGCCAAATAGGACCCACCCCTGAATCTTGGAGTAGGGACAGTTCTTAGTAGCAGCCCAAGGAAAGGAGACATTATAAGGGCTCCTCTATCCTTAGATATGATTATGCACTAAGATCTTTTTATTTTAAATGAAATTAGCAAAGTTCATTTTGAAAGAACTCGCTAGTCCATGAATTGGATTCTAATAATGGCCAAAAAATGTTGCTTTTAGAATAATATACTTCTAGGCATGTATATGCCATCTGGCTCATAATAACCAAGCAAGTCTATGACGTAGATAGTATTTTTATGTCTTAACATCAGTACTACTGTGCTTATTTTTAAAAAGGTAGGAGACCATCTAAGTGAGCCTAGGTTTTCTAAGAAGAGCCCACTTGTTCATTTAATATAGACATCAGGCAATTAAAAATCAATGCTTACAAGGTTCCTTTAGGGAAATACATTTTATTAGGATCTAATCTAGCTGATTAGTAAGCAATCAAACTTCTTTGTATTCAAAATAAAGCAGTTAATGTGACAACATTGTTTCATTTACTCAAATTAGGTCTCTCAATTAGGACATCAAGGATATTTAAGATAAATGGTGAGAGGTCTAGAAAGAAGTTGGGAATCTGATTTAGAGCCAATATTGTCTTACTTAACCGTGTTTAATACTACAGAGAACTAAATGAGGAACCATTTATAATCATATTTTAATATTTGTTGCATGGATACAGTATTATCTCCATGACACTAAATCTCATGTATACACTAATTCAACAATCATTTACTGACTATCCATTATGCATATGGAACTTTTGAATGTACGAATTAAAGAGACATAGTCCTTATATTCAAAGATCTTATGCTCCAATGGGATAGATGTATACATACAAAAATATAAACCTAAGTGCTGAAAAGAAATATAAATAATATTCTGTTAGAGGAAGTAAGAATAACTTGCATGTCCTGGAAGATGTGGAAAGTCTTCCTAGAGGAAGCAACATTTCCACTGGTGCTTGAAAGATGAGAACAACAATGATAAGTGGAGGTGAGGCAGGACTCTTCACACCTGGAGGAAGAAGAATGAGTGATGCCCCAAAGGCAGCTCTTCATATCCGTGGGTGCCACCTTCACAGATTTAACCAATCAGAGATGGAAAATATTTGGGAAAAAATGGATTGTTGCACATGTACTGAACATGTACAGACTTTGTTTTCTTGTCATCATTCCCTAAACTATACAGTATAAGAACTAGTTAGATAGCATTTACATTGTATTAGGTATTACAAGTAATCTAAAGATGATTTAAAGTATAAGGGAGGATGTGTGTAGGTTATGGTTATATGCAAATGTTGCATCATTTTATATACAGGATTTGAGCATCTGTAGATTTTGGTATCTGTGGGACATGGAGGGGGATATGATCCTGGAATCAAGGCCCTGCGGATACTGAGGGATGACTGTATGTGAGGTGTACATAGTATAGAGGGAAAGGATGGTGTAAACGTGTATTACAACCAATTTTATAGCTGAAGGTCTTGAATCGCATACTAAGGAAGTAAAACTCCATTTTACAGTCAATGGAGAATCACTGAAGAAGGGGCTATGAAAGAGTAAAGGATTATGTAGAATATTGATTATATGGACTAGTAACTCTCACAGCTGCATTAAGCATTAAACTTTGAGAAGTTCCAAATTTCAAGAGAAAGGATGAAAGGATGGAGGAAAAGCAGTTATCAAGTGATTGCAGTAGTTCTAGCTAAGACTATTTGTATAGTATCACTGGGGTGAAATGAAAGGGTCAAAATTGACAGACATTCTCAAAGTGGGATTAATAAAATCTGATGATGTGAAGCATGGGGTAAATGTTCAAGTCAAATATAATTGTGGCTGACTCTGCCAATTACCTTTCAATATTTATTCTCCCTTTTTTATTTAAAAACACTGGACAGAATTTTAGCTGGGCACTTCGCCATCTAGCTAAAAGACTGCGTTTTATAGCTGCCATAGCTGGATGTGGCCATGTGATTAAATTTGACCCTGTGAGGTATAAGTGCAACTTCTAGAAATAATCATTCAAAGAGAAGTATTCTCTTCTTCCACTTCTTCCTTCCATTGCTGAGGTGTGGATGGGATGCACTAGAGCACCACCAGCTTTAAGGTACTGTGAACTGGAAGCCGAATGCTGCCCGCGATGCTCTTGTGATGAGAAGCGAGAGGCAGGAGCCTGGATCACTGATGACTAGATGGCCACACTGCAGCCCAGGAGCGCTTCCCTCAGAACACCTTTTCCATGACATAGAAATCAAGATAAAATGTATTTTTTGCATTTGTCTTTTAAGTTTTCACGTTATATACACCTAAGCTTAATCCCGAGTAATTCAATGACATCAGGTTTCATAGTTGAGAAATTATATAGCGGTCGAAGTCAACTCAGTTATGTTTTAGTAACAACCACCAAATTTCAATGGTTTAAGCCAACAAAGGCTTTTTTCTCACTATGTCACATGGCTGTGCCTAACCTTAAGGGGGATGTAGAAGTGGCATCCCCTTGGGTGCCCAGGTGGGGAAGAGAACCAGAAATCTTGATAACATCATTAATATTTACCACGGAATTTTCAAAAAATGATGATGACATTAATGAGAAAGAGGAAGCAAGAAAGAGGGAAGGAGGCAGAGATAACAAATTTAAGGATGGATATCTTGCCTGTGGAATTCAGGTTTCTTTGTATGTAATATAATTGGAAATATGGATCTGGAATCTGAGTGACACTATATATAATGCTGATAATATTCATCTATATATTAATACATATGGAACTTGAATCAGTGAGTGTCAATCAGATCATATGACCAAATCTTGGACTGAAAAAAAAATAGATCAATTAGGACACGCAGAAGCCCAGTCAACCTTAAAAAATATCTAGGAAGATGTGAATGTTAGAAATTAATATTTATTGAAAAATCATCTTAACTTTATAAGCTCAGACTAGAAACCAGTATTAAATATTGAAACAGCTGATTACTCTGCATTTACACCGTTATCTGTGAGGCTTTTTCCTTGGCAAAAACAAGAGTTACACAAAGGACTTTCTAATCATTTTCCCCCAGTGGGATTGTAGTGTGCAGGAAAATAATAATGCTATACCCCTAATTGCAAAAACATAAAAACTCAGTGTGATACAGCAGGTAATCTAGGAGCAACCAATGTTGATAACCAAGATCGAGCTTCTACTGAGCAAATTAGGGTGATTCTCAGCTTGGATAATAAGGACCTAGATCTGCTAACGACAGTCTCCTGATATAATCAATTTCTTTCCTAGTCCAGCCCTTCTTCCCACCTGCTTCAAGAACAAATCATTTTTACTTAGGAACAAAGTCTTTCTTTTTAACTTCAATATGTACTTCAACTTTCTTATTTTTTACTGATTATATAACTAAAGTGTAATATTGAAGTCTGAATGTGAATTGTATAAATTAGGGGAAAATCTGAAATGATAGACAATAGAGATACTTAAACTGTTATATCAATCCAAATGAAACTTTACTCACTCGATGACAAAATCTTACATAATATGAATATGTGACAGACTACAACATCAACTGATGGTCAGTTAAAAATCTAAAGTATAATAGACTATTAATAAAGATCAATAGTTAAAAACTCTAAGTGAACTAAGCTGAATTTTCTATTTAATCTTATCAAAAATATTTTCCTGTTGAAAGCACTAAACAATGTGCATTATATACACATTGCAATTATAGGAATCTTATAAAGGTCTATTTCTAAAATTCATTTCTTTAGCCTTCCATATTTTAATATATTTAAGAAATTGGTTCAAATGTCCAGGTTCTTTTAGTAATAAAGAATTAGGCATAAACTAGACATTGCACCTTGCTTTGAAGCAAATTTTAATTAAATAATTTTACTTTGTAAAAATAATCAGGCAGATTTCTAGGGGAAAAAAGTACAGCACATATTACAATAAGATAAAAGAAAATTTCAATATCTCCCAAATGCTTAGTAACCATTGCTAAGGAAACCAGCTTCCTGGTGTCTATGTAGCATGTAGCTGACAACTAAGAGGGCCTATCTGTTGAGCTTACAAAAATATGTAATGATCAAACACACACACACACAAAACCTTAAGAAGGTTATATGCAGATATACACACACACACACACACACATATATATATATCGCACTAAATACTTCCATTTTGAAAATCCATATTTAATGTAGTCACTATTTAGTGAGTTCATTTCCTAGATGAAAAATTCTATTAATATTTCATTTTTCTTAAGAGTATTTAAAAAAATTAACCAAGGTTAATTATATAGAAGTATAAGTGTGATTCCATCTGGGAATTATTTTATGCTCTCAGTCAAGTTGGTACCTGAAAATAACTGGTGTGTATGTGTGTATATATAGATATATACACACATATACACACCCACACTACAGTTATATATGTGTGTGTGTATATATACATATACACACACACAAATTGGTATATATACTGGTAGGAAAGCAGTTTGTATTGGGGTTGAAGAAAGAAAAATAGAGTATGTTTTCAGGTTTATCATTGCCTTTCTAAGTTCCACTTTAAAGGTATTTAGTCTGTTTTTAATTAATTAACCTAAATTAATATAACACATATACCCATGAAAATAAATTTGTTCCTTGATTGATTGTTTAGTAAAGCCTCCAATTTACAATTAAAAGGCACCATGATATCAGTGGGAAATGGGCATTATCAAAACATTTATGTCCAGACCTATTATGAGCCTGTGATGAGTGGCAGAATAATCAAATGGACTGCAAGCGTTCATAACAGAAGGATATTAAGAATCACGGGGGAAGAGATTGAGAATGCATTTTGATGGACTATTTGTAGTAGGAGTATGGTGGATTAAAAGAGTGAAAGTGGGTTACTAAGAAAAATAAGATAGGATATGGGCATGGGGGCAGAATTCATATCAGGAGAACTTTGAAAAAAATTATCATGAAAGGATTTAGATAACAAACATCTATTTTCTATTCCTTCATTTGTAAATGAGCAAGGACATTTTGAGGGGAAAAGAAGGTGTCAAATCTAATAAATTCTGCCCCCCCCATAGTGCTTATTCCTTGTGGTAATTCTCTGTTTATAAGATCTAGTTGGTTGTGTAGAACTAATTGTGTTACCAAACAGGTGGGTGATTAACCACCATGACCAAATGAAATATGAAGACTTTCTATTTCTCTGTAAATCTTCACCCTTAAAGGATTTACCTGGAGTACATTGAAAGCAAATAGCATTTTTAAAACTCTATGTTTTTGAAGTGATGAAGAAATGGACTAATCTTTGAAGCACTGACTCTTTGATGAAGCTTATCTAGATGAGTGAAGCCTGCTGGTTGCGGGACAGCAGGGGGCCCTGACCTGCAGGAAGTTGGAGAAGGTTTCCATGTTCAAAGGAGACACCCACCACTCACTCCAGTTGACTGTTGCCTTTTTGACATGAAAGTCCAGTCTTGCCAGATCTCCTAATATGTTGATCAAGAAAGGGTTTAGATAGCAAACATACCATCTTGCTATTTGCGAGACAGAAATCTGTCCCTTTATGTGAAAATCTCTTAATTTTCAAAAGCAACTCTTCCAAAAATTTAAAGAATAATATCTCATCCAAGACAAAACTTGTATGTGGACCCAGTCTAGTTAACCTGATGGGCTGCTAACTTATAGCCTCTGCTCTAGAGACATTTTTGGTTTCAGAGTTTTAAATACATTGAGGAGAAATAAAAATCTCCTTTTTTTAAGATCAATTAAAAAATTAGTCATTAAATATACAATTTAGGCAGGGCAATGTCTGAGGTACTGTGAGGTACACAGAACATGAGTCCAGTATGACTACAGGTTTTGAAGAACTTGAGGGGACAAAGAAGCTCATACAACTCAAACTAAAAATATAAAATATATCACCAATATTCATGGTACCTATTTCATTACAGATTTTTAAAATTTCAATGGAAAATTAACCTTTTAAAAATTCACCCTTGATGTGAGAAAATAGAGTAGGTAAGTTGTATCCTATCGTATGGAGATAAAATCCAGAAAATCTACTTTTTCAGACTTTGTGAGCTTCTAGATCATTACAAAATTTCTTGCTTCTGGGAATTTTTATTTTCTAAGAAATCAATGTCAAAATAACCATCATATTTTCCTTTAAAGCATTTGGATCTTTTTTGCACAAATGTCTAAATTCAGTATTCAGTGTTTCACATATGCTAGATTTTTAGAAGCATGGCAGAGAAATTTTCTGCTGAATTGATGTGACAGGAAAATAGTGAACTTTTATCTTAACTAAGCAGAAGAAATTTAGTATTAAACTGGTGGATTTGAACTAATAGCATTTTTAATTGGGCGGTTAATTTGTAAGTCTCCTTGTAGTTAATATTGTTTGCATTAAAGAGAACAAGCCATTTTAGGAGAATTAAAAAGCATTGATACTTGCCTTGTATAGTTTTGAAATAGACATTAGTCTACTGAAGAGGCAGTATTTTTACCCTCCAAAATTCTCTACTAGATTTCTTTTTTCTTTTTCCAACAAAGACAAACTTTTTTCATTTTTTTGCACCAAGGGTGGGCAACAAGGGTCACCAGGGCACCAATTGCCAAGTTACCTGGTTTTGTAATACCCACCCCGAGATACATCTGACTCTTTTATTCACTCTCATTTTTCTCTTTCCTTCTTGCTTACTAATGAGGGAGGACTAATTTCCTATGTTTCTGAATTAAGGAGCCAGTCAGTTCTGTGTGTGCAACTATTTTCTGCCTTGCCTTTGATCAAAAACAGCTCTGAGACTTTACCTGTGAAGCAGGAATAAGAAATATACACCTTGCAGGATTTTTTGTTAGGATGAAATGAACTAATAATGCCTAATATTTTTTAGTGCTCAACCTTGTTCCCTTCCCTTTCCCTTTCCACCATACTGCTCCCTTCACTTTTTCTTTCCTATTTTGCTGTTGGCTTTTTGGGGAGCGCTCAGAGGCATCCAAAGGAAATGCTTTGCCCCAGTGGTGGCACTTGTTGGAGAGATTTGATGGTCTGCCACCCCAAGATTATCTGTAATTATTCTCACCTCAAAATATAAAGTTTATTGAACTATTAATATATTTAGGTTTTACTTTACTATTGTGACCCTTCTTAAAAATCTACCAGATAGCAAGTTAATAATTAATTGTTGAATGTCTAGTATGTGCTGAATATTGTGCAGGGTCTAATAGAAGCATAATCTCAAGAGAAATATCACATCCAAAGATAGGTGAAATGAGCTCTAAGAAAATAAGAACACAACAACACAACAGAGAAAAATAACAGACAAATGCAAGTTGGCAAAGTGCTAATGCACTTCTTTAGATCTTGTGAGCTTTAGAAATGAGATTTGAGTGTACGCCAGAATAGTCAAAGGTGGCTTTGAGGTAGATGGGGGATTTTAATCAGAGAAGGGGTAACATTCCAGATGGTGAAAGCAGGAGAAGCAGGAGAGCGTATGTTCTATCCCATTTGCTCAAGACTTCACTCTCTACTTTGAAACTGTGAAATTAATCATTATTAACAAGGCACAGGGGCCAGGTCAATATGGTACCCAGCCCTCTCCACACCCGCTTATTATGATTTCACTTCTAATTGCACATAGTGCTTTATCCCCAAAAGCATCAGTGGCCAGGTCTCTGGGGGACATAAATTTAGATCCCTGCTTCCAAACAACTGCCGACTTTGCCTACAACCCTGACTACTTGAACCTGTGCCCTCCGTTTCCACCCAAGCCATGACCGATTTAGTTTAAAAATAATAATAATGTCAAGTAACTAGCACAGCTTTGCAATGCTAGTAAACTTTACAAAATAAACTGCCGTTCTCTCCAAAAACATTTCGTTGTTCACAGTCTAGTCCCAGAAATTCTCTTTGGAGAAGGAAAAAGAAAAATGATTGTATAGAGTATTAGCTCATACCATTTGGCTCTGGTACTTTATTCTAGAGGCTAGAAAGTAAAAATACATATTTGAAAGAGAAAAAATGAAAGATAATCCCTGAACCGGAGCCACTTTTTTTTTTCTGAGACAATGAGAAAGTAAAATGTAGTATGGCATATTTATATGCCATAAATATTCATTTATGTAGGTCTCCTTCTAGTTATTTGGTTTCTAAATAGATTTAAAATATATATAATGTTATGTTTATCCCATCATGATCAACTTAATAAGACAAAGCAGAAGTTTGCAGCTGGTGTAATACACACACACAACTGGATTATACATGTGTGCTTTTAAAATTTTCCACCAATAAGTACTTTCATTTAAAATATGCCCCCATAGCCTCCACTGGGATTCTAGTTATTGCATTTGTGTCAGCTGCTTTGTTTTGGTTTCATATTGACTAACTTTGTTATGAAGGAGTTTCATTTTTGCTGCTTAAGGTATCAATGTATTTTCTTTCTCTTTACAACAGTAGGTATCCAATATTATTATTAAATTTATGCACTATTAGCAGCCACTGAATTTATTTGCTGCCTCTGGGACATTCAGAGCTGTTTAAGATGCAAAAAAATGTTTATTTTTACTCATGATATGAATAAAAATCATTCAATACAACTTTTAAACAGTATCCTAAACTGTAATTTGTACACATTGAGGATTTTAAATTTCAAATATTCCCTTTATCCATATGTACAAAGAGATGAGTTTTTGGAAGTGAGATGGTATAATTAAAAGCACCTTATAAAAAAGCTCCATATTTTTCTAGTTTTAATATCATGTATTGATAGTAGTATCTAAATTCAGTAAAGCAGAAAGAAGGCATGCTGGAGTAGTATTCAAAAAAGTTATCAGGGAGTTCATGGGGGAAATGAATATTTATGGCATATAAATATTTCTTCCAATAGTCATGTCATAGCACGTAGTAGCTTTAGGAATTGTGGAATGAATGGAAAGAAGGAAGGAGAGAGGAGAAGAAGGAAGAGAGCGAGCTAAAAAAGAAAGAAGGAAGAAAAGATGGAAGAAAGAAAGGAAGGAAGAGAAGGAGGGAAGAAAGAAAATATGGACTCTATTTTTTCTTTGTCACATCTTAGTTGACTTTCCCTTGGTGTCATTTTCCACATGTGTAAAACTGGGGCTTGAAATATGTCCTCTAAGTTTACCTTAGCTCCACATCCTCCCACTCACTCATTAATCCAGACAAATGGTCACAGGGTTTTCACATTTGGCTTCTCACAGCTCTGGTGGTTATAAAAACCAGTTTATTATAAGCAGCTATGTGGAGTAGTAGGAATCAAAAGAGAGACCTGCCTCAGAGTCAAATATTCCTCAGGCCAGTTTCTCCTGAGATGAACTCTCAGCTGTAAAGCAGAGAGGCATGCAGGCCTCCCAGATTTGTCCTGAGGACTGGCTGTAAAGCATTAATTTGGTGCAGGGCATTTAGCTCATTGTCAGGACTTCAGGCCTGTGGCACATTCTTATGGCATGGAAAATGTTTTATTAGAATTTCCAGCAGCCTACCAAGGAAAGATTAACCATGAATTCATTAGCCAGAGCACAGATATTGGATTAGAGTTTGAAGCGGCCTTTGCAGCCTTTTACTCCATCCTTTGATTTTACAAACGAAAGGACAGGAAGTCCAAGCTGGATGATGTGCTAGGGCCATTGTGTGGGTGAGTTAAAAAGCCAGGAGTACAATTCTGGTCTCCTAATTCCGAGTCCAGGCTTTCTTTCTTGACATATCTCAAGCCTGGAAACCCAGGAGGAATGATTGTAGATGTCTCCATTTTGACATCCTGACACTTTTCTCTACCCCTATTATATACCGGGGTTAATTGCTTTTAAAGAATCGAGGTGGTGCCTTGGGTCTACTTGGAGAGTAAAAACAGTTCCTCATGCAGGGCTGGTGGGCATTTCCTCAGGGACCACAACAAGGAATCTTGACCATTAGAAAAGAAGTTAGGTCTGCAGCAGGATTCAGTCCATGGTGACATGGCTCCTGTCACTGCAGTTCATCCTGTGCTCTGAGAACACTGGCTCTCCTCGCCACCTACATGCACAGAGTTGTTAATTCGCTAATACCTACATAAGAGTATCCATATAAAACTGACTCAGACTGTTTCTTTCCTGTTACTAATTTGTACAGTGTTTATTTGCAACACAGCCAATTTGAGAGTTACAGTCCCCTGCCGATATTTGAATTATATTTTGGGATATGTAAGTTTTGAATTTGAACATCCTCATCAGTGACGGTTTGTTTATGTTTCTCTTGCTACACCCTGGTGGAAATGTACACATAAGTAGCAGAGGTACCAGCAGGGAGGTGGGGCTGGGAAATGGAAAACTTGCAAGAGGAAAAGGCTCCATGGGCACATGCACTGACTCCATGCTGGGGCTCAATTCCAAAAAGGCAGAGGGTCCAGGGTCAATCACATTGTACACATCACATTGGACCCTATTACACACACTTTATTCTGGGTTGCCATTAGGATGAACTAAAGAATTAACACTGGGAAGTCTTAAAGAATGAAAGAAGGCCCTGAAGGTCCATTTGCAGTTGTGAAATAAGAATGTAAGACAGAGTCCTAAACACTCTGCCTTCATGATGGTGGACGGCTTATAAACTGTCTCATATAAATAGGACTTTTCCACAGCTGTACTCAGTGGAGGGTGTATTGGGGGAGAGTACTGAGCCAGAAGCATAGTACCTGGGCTGGTTTCATCTTAAACACATTTTTTAAATTCTGAGACTCAATTCTGACTGCACAAAATGGATTAATAATTTTTACTTATTTCACAAGGTTATTGCCAAGTCAAAAATAACAGTGTTTATAGAAACACTTTGGAAATGATATTATAGAAATCCATACAAATGTCATCATTTACCCTACACCAAAACAAAGTGAGCTATAGGAGAGTTTTTACCTTCTATATATTAAATAGGTAAGCAGTGGTTAGACTAGCATTTAAATCAGAAAGCAAAAATTAATCTTAGTATTACGTTCCATTTGTTAATATTAATTACAATGTTATTATAGTTTCATTAAGATTTAATCTTGCCAGTGACTCCCTGAATCCATTCACCACTTACTGCAATCATTTGTTCATGGAGGGAAGATGAGAAACATAATAAATAAGAAAATAAAACAATCAATTTCTCTCTCTGTCTCTGTGTGTCTCTGTCTCTGTGTGTCTCTCTCTCCACACACATGTGCACACACACACATACATACATATGTGAATCCCATTAGTTCTGTTTCTCAGAAGAACCCTAACTAATACAGGCCACATGATTTGTTTCAGCCAAGGAAATGTGAACAGAAATGATTGGTATCAGTTCCAAGCAGAAGCTTCAAGAGGCAATGTATAATTGACCACATTCACTATTCCCTGTCTCAGAAAATACGAAATCAGAGAAATTAAAGCCTTTTGAGAAGCAGTCCAGCCTCACCATGATGGACCTAGGGTCTGAGTGAGAATTAAACCTTCCATTATGTAAGCCTCTATGATTTGAAGATTGTTGCTACAATATAACTTATATTTTCCTGACTGATACAATCTCTAAATTTATACCTTAGAGTCAAAATTTTCTTTCTCTCCTGGGTTTACAATTTCACATAATACCATTTTAAACCTTGGCATTACAGGAATTTACATTGAGTTCACACAAACATCTGACCCACTTGCTTAATTGTCCAGTTGACTCTAAAGAAAACTTAAACTCGGGAAAGTAGAATCAATAATCCAGGCTACTCAAATGCTAATCCATCCTTACTTCTCTGCCACAAAACAAACAAACAAACAAACAAACAAACAACAACAACAAAAAAAACCAAAACAGTTAATGGCTCTACACTAATAGAACCTGACTATGAGCTTCTTTCTTGGAATATTCTCATCATAAAGGGTTGATACTTAACCTGAAGACTGTACGGAGGATGTTCCAATTATGGTGATATGAAAGATAAGTACTTCCATTTCAAATAATTATGTCCTTTCAACTTGAGGGAAAGTTTAAATAATTCGTTTCTTTGAGTAATAGAGTGTATTCATTTTCTATTACATAATAAATTACCACAAACTTAGAGACTTAGAAAACCACAAATTTACTACATTAGAGGTTCTGTGGGTCAGGATTCTGGCATGTTTTACTTGTGTCTTCTGCTCACAAGGCTGAAATGGATATATTGGCTATCTGTGTCCTCATCTGGAGGCTCAGGTAGGGAAAGATCTACTTCTAAGCTCCTTCACTTTGTTGGCACAATTAATTTCCTTGCAGTTGTGTTACTAAGGTTCGTGTTGTGTTGCTGGCTGCCAGCCAGGGACCACTCTCAGGTCCTAGAAGCCATTCTCAAGTTCTTGCTGTGGGACCTCCTTCTTAGGTACTCTCATACTTTCAATTTCTCTCTAGTCTTCTATGAAAAAGTCTTTCACAAAGTGACTATCATATCACCATTTGCCACATAGCATAATTTAGTCAAGAGAGTATAGCTACTCGATACTATTCACAGGTTCCATCTACACTCAAAGACAAGAAATTATACAAAGTGTGGACACCAGGGAATGAGTATTTTGAAGGTCATTTTAGAATTCTGGCTCCCACATAAGGTCACAGTTGTACAGAATAGATAGGAGAAGTTGGGTCACAGATCAGGTGACGTTCCTAATCTAGCTATTGTGATTACTTTCACATGAATGCTTAAGATCTTGATAGCTAGACCTCCAGGGATAGCCCATATGGACACCCTTCCCGCTCTATTTCTTGCTTCTTAGTTGCAGATACTCTCTCTTGCAGCCCTTTCCTTTCTATCCTTTTAATCCTTTCCTTTTCCTAGCAGCACCAGCTCAAGAGTTTCTATTAATATATGGAAAAAATATGTAATTTTGATATGGCTGGAGATACGTTTATGGGTATATGGGAGAATAAGCTTGCACCTTCATTGTGAAATCTTTTTTACTTGAAGATTGATAAAACCTCATATATGCATTGCAAAAGGGGTCAGCTGATGAATATTTCAGGGAAGAAGTTAAGGAATTGACAAGATCATGTGTGTATTTAGAATGATGTCTTTGGGGCCAGTGAAGAATGGACTGGGCTAGGCATATGTGTATAGGAAGGGAGGTAGTGTTACTGGGTCAAGGGAGATTACTTACGAACTCTCGCCATTGACCAAGGGTCAGCAAACATTTCTAGAACGGGCTAGATAATACTTATGTTAGGCTTTGTGGTCCAGATAGTCTTTGTCACAACTAATCAACACTGATGTTGTAGTGTGAAAGTTGCCATAAACGGTATGTAAATAAGTGGCTGTGTTTCAATACAACTTTATTTACAAAATCAGGCAGCAGGTTGGATTTGGACCACTGAGTGTAGTTTGTCAACCCTTGTAACAGACCATTAGCATACCAAAGCAATGACAGTGGAGTTGGCTAGGAGAAAAATTGATTGGCTTAATCGTACATGTTTTGACACCCATTTGGTGCTGGGTGCTTTTCCAGGCATAGGGGCTACGTGGTGAACAAAAGAGACAAAAATCTCTGCCCAAATGGAGTTTTCATTCTAGCAATATTTAAAATACAAAATTCTACCATATAGTTTACCAGTTAAATGACAAAGAGAAATAACATAAGTTGGGGTGGGGAGATAGGTAGAAAATGTGTACTTTAATGCACAAAAATTCCTGGTGGGAAAGGGCCAGTCAACGATTGTGGAAACAATATGGGATTAATTGGAGAAAGCTTCCTCAATTACACATTAGCTCATTTTTAAAAAATCTATAAACATATGTTACAATGTGTCAATATAATATCTATAAAATAATCAGCATACGTAAGGAAATATTTCCATGTGAATGGTCCAGGGCCTCAGCCAGATAATTAATTTCGTACAGGGTGAATAATGTGACCTGACAGTGGATTGTACAAGAGTCACACAGCAAAGAATAATAAAATGGATGCTCCTATTTGTAGATATTAAACATGAAGCTGTTCCTCCAGGTCAAGTGGTGATTTTCACAAAAAGGCTGGATGATTTCTTGTCCTTTTAGAGAAAATGTGAAGACAATTTCGATTTGTTAGGGACATTTGATTACCTCTTTCTTGTTGACCTTTTGCCAGCTCTTTGTGTCTGGCTGCATATTCGGGTGGGCAGCAGAGAGAGGCTCCTCCCAGTGAATCAGGCAAAGGAAGTTTGTTTCCAACAAGGACACGTTTTGGGTCTGAACATGATGAAGAATGATGACATGAAATGATGGCAAGTATATGACATGGATGAAGCAAGAGTGGATTGGGGATTGGTTTTGTCACAATTTTCATCCTCTGAATTACATTTAGAAAGTAATCACAGGCTTAATGCTGGTTTCTTCTATAAGTTTGCAGTTAATTGTATATACAACTTCCTACCAGTGACACTATAACCAGCATCTGCTCTAATGAAAATGTCCTTGAAATTCTTAATGTCAGAGAATAAAAGGATGTTTCTCATTTCTGGTTGTGGGATCTTTATTCTTCCTGTGTCTCCTGAGAGCATGTTCAATTGTACGCATTTTATGTAGGATATATGTTCAACCTAAGGGGAGTTAGCATATTTTTTCATTATTTTACTAGTGACAACATGCTAGGCTCTGTCACTTAATGCAAAGCATGCGAAGAACCACTATAATCTGTAAGAGCTCTCCATGCGGGATTGTATTCATTGGTTAACTGGCTTTCTTTGAAGGCCAACAAGGCCACAACCCATGAGCTGATATTTGCAATGTGTGAGGGGTGTCTAGAGAAAAATTCTCTCACCCAATGATGATCTATAGGCTCCAATATTTTAAAGAGATGCTACTAGTCTTGCACCCATGGTTGGAATTAGGTATGAGAGATTCATGACTTGCTGTGAGGAGTCAAGAAACAGCCAGGAAGGCATGATGGAAAAGGTTTCACCAAAGGGCAAGAGCTCAGAGTAAAGAACTAATAAGATAAAATCTGTTGCTCTAGTTTTTACTGCTGGTTGGTATCCAGTATCCATTCTATCTTCCTCCATCATAGCAGAACTCAAATTTATTGAGCAGAGAAGCTGACTTCTTCCCAACTGTAGTTTTGGATTCAGATCCACCTATATAGGTTTCCAAAATTTTCACTGATTATAAGACTCACTTGAGAAGCTTGTTGAATACATAGATGATCAGACTGTTTTTTTCAAATTCTGATCCACAAGGTCTGAGTTGGGATCTCAGAAATCTGTCTTTCTATGAAACACTGCCAATCTTCCCTGTCATTAGGAAAGTTGCAGTAAACACTGATTTAGACTCATTGGTGCATGACAAACCCTGGCTTGTATCAGCCCAGGGGTAGGCTGGTGACTTAAATTGATGATAAAGTCTTTTATCAATACTTCAAGTTTTTTTAAAGATAATTTTCTTCCTGCTGTTTTCCTGAACAAAGACACATGTAGCCTCAGTTGCTGGTGGCAGCTATCTTATGAAAGTGAGGGTAATTAGCCTTAGGATGAAGCCAATGAACCAGAGATCATAATAATAATAATAAAGAAAATGACCCATTAATCAACCAACCCCAAAGCCTAACCTACATGTGAACTTTTTGTTACGTGACAAGCAATATGATTATTTGTTAAGCAAGTTGTATTTCCTGTCGCTTGCAGGTTGAAGCTTTCTAATTTCACCTATTTGTGATTTTTTTCAAGAGACATGCTCTTGCCTTTAGAAAACAAAATCCAGGAAAAGTATTTCTCAATTTTCTACTATTATTATAACATTATTAAGTAAAATTATAGTAAACAACTGTTCTATAATATTTCTCTCTGATAATCAATTTGATAATAAACTCATCATTTCTTCTGATTACATGAATACCATTTCAGGATCAATATCTACAACTTTTATGTCATTGGTATTACTATGAAAAAAACTTATTGTTAATAAAGATATAGAAGTATGCATATTTGAAAACAAATTCAGGAAACAAAGTTGG
This sequence comes from Cheirogaleus medius, assembly GCA_008086735.1. Taxonomy (NCBI): domain Eukaryota; kingdom Metazoa; phylum Chordata; class Mammalia; order Primates; family Cheirogaleidae; genus Cheirogaleus; species Cheirogaleus medius. The sequence continues at coordinate 3,176,098 of VBSM01001562.1, forward strand.
TTAAATACTAAGGTATTCAATATTTCTAGTCTATAGTTTTAAAGATGAGAATTAACTTTCCCATGGAAAAATGAAATGAAATGTTTTGAAGGGCTAATATAAATATGATCTTATTGCTATTATTATAAGCTGACAAAACCCAGTACATGCTAAGGTGGTATATATACTGTTTTTGTTGTTGTTGTTGTTCTTTTTTGTTGTGTTCTTTTTTTTTTTGAGACAGAGTCTTGTTCTGTCACCCAGGCTAGAGTGCCATGGCATCAGCCTAGATCACAGTAACCGCAAACTCTTGGGCTCAAGCAATCCTCCTGCCTCAGCTTCCCGATCAGCTGAGACTACAGGTGAGCACCACCACGCCCAGCTAATTTTTTCTACTTTTGGTAGAGATAGGGTCTCACTCTTGTTCAGGCTGGTCTCAAACTCATGAGCTCAAGGGAACCTCCTGCCTAGGCCTCCCAGAGGGCTAAGATTACAGGCGTGAGCCACCACACCCAGCCCTACTTATACTTTTGACATTTCAACTTTCCCTCAACTCAGATCTAAAACTTGGAGTTGCATCAGCAGCTAATAGAATGCTGGATACAAACCAGCATGCAAAAATCCTCTCACCGGTGTTCCAGAGCACTTTGTAAAGCTTCAGGTGTGAGGAAGACTGGTGGCAGATGAGGTAAACTAGCAGAACTGGTATTTCCCACCCTGATCCCTGCTAGAGATAAGAGGAAATTGCTAGAAGGAAAATGTTAGAAGCAGCATGTGAACCAGGCATCCTAACATAACTACTTCCCCAGCCCTGTAAGTAGTACACAAAGGAATTCATGCTTTGAGGGTGCTTTTGACAGCTTTGAGGATGGCTTTTGTGCACAGAGATTAACTGAAGACATCTTTATAATTTTTTAAATTATTACTTGTTTCACTGATATTTCAAATTAGATCCTAGTTCTTCCTTAAACTTTGAAGTCCAAATTACAAATCTTATTTTATTTATTTATAAGTTAATTAATATCACAAATTTTAACACCATTCTTAGGAGAGATTTTACAGCTTGGTTAATTGAATTCTTTTAGGTACTTTAAACTGAATTTACAAATTTAATATATTCAACTTTCTTTTTAAGTAATTTGTCTAACTAACAAGCAAACCTTGCTAAGTACCAAAATACATCTTGTAAATCTAATAAGTTAAACTTAGTTCATTATAACATGTTTAAATCTCTTAAATATTCCAATATTGTTTTCCCACATGGTTATACATTCTTATACTTCTCAAGCTGAAATTCTAAGTTTAAATCAATAACTCAATTAGATATTTAAATTGAGGCATAAGGCTGATCTTTTAGGTCATCTAATATTCTAAACTCTATTAAAGATTAGTAACAATTTAAAAAATAAATATATAAAGATTATTACCAAATCTGACACAAAATATTTCTATTGTAAGTGTAATTATTTTCATTTCCATTTCTATTTTTTATTTCTCAAAATGTGGCCCCAGAACCAGCAGTATCAGCATGATCAGAAGTTGCTAGAAATGCAAATTCTCACAGCCCACCCCAGACCTCCTGAATCAGAGACACTCAATGATGGGGCCCAGCAATTTGTGGGTTTTCGATTTTATTTCAGAATATTATGGGAGTGCAAATGCTTTGGCTACATATATTGCCATTGCACTGCCTGAGTCAGAGCTGTTTTAATAAGACAAAGAGGTGATTCTGATGCATGCTAAAGGCTGATAACTATTGCATATTTAATTCTAAAGCACCTCAAGGGTAAGGCATTAGGATTACTGTCTCAAATGACTTTGGGGTTAAATTCTCAGCTGGCTGAAGTTGCATATTAATGAGAGGTTTTTGGCCAGGCAGGAAATTTGGAGCATTAGATATCTTGGATGATCTTTCTTATGACAATAAGTAGGAACCTCACAAAAAATAGTCCACAATCCCCAAACATAGTTATTGCATAGCTCACATCTGCTAGACTCAAATCATATATTTACTTATTTATCAAATCTGATTTAACTTTGCAGCTCCCATCCAAGCAGCTTCACCACTTGATTAGATTTAAATAATTTGTTTTTTGCTTTATCCTAGTCTGGATTCTTTTTATGTGTTTTCTTCACTGGCAGGGCTACAATTCTTATAGGTTTGTAAGTGATATCTACTTTGATTCTATCTCTAAGTAGGAAGAGCCAAGATTAAGGGGGAGGGGTCAGCTTGTGTACTACTTTTATCTAAAAGTAGGAGCCTTGCAGATGGAACCCATACCACAAGAATGGAAGGGGCACCAGCAGTAGAGCTGGCGTCATGCATCCAAATGCATTATTTACAGTAAAAAATAATGTGAATGGTAACCCCTAGAGATGTGCAACAAAGCAGCCCTATATCTGAGCAGGAGTGGGCAGGAGATCACACATTTCCTTTGGCTTCCTAAAAGCCCCCAGTGGGTGTGAAGATTAGCTGCGAGAGCACGCATAGGACCAAAAGTCACCAGGAACAGGCGACAATGTAACAAAAACAGAGAGGTGGACCATGACTTTGGGGTTAGGAAGAGAATATGGCTCATTTCAGGAGTTCCGGGCCAGGGAAAACTGATTTCTTGTTGCTAATATAGGAGGTGGGGAGGGCATGGAAGGGGTGTTTGTATATTGAATAACACCTGTGCAGAAGAGCTGACAAGATGACATGCATCTGGAGTAAATGACCAGCATATGACCAAGCTATTAGAATAATACCAAGATGCAGGAAGTAAAACAAAAGAAAATAAGCACAGCCCATGAAGAAGTATGGAAAGAAGGGAGGAAAGGAAGGAAGGAGGAAGGAAGGAGAAAGAAAATAGCAAAAGAAGTTAGACTTATAACCTTCCTCCTTCAGTAAGGACTTCCTTACTTTGGCAATTAAAAGGGCCCTGGCTTACTGGCTTGTTCCCACATAATTGTCCTGTGTCTAGCCCAACTACTCTCAAAGTTCAGAGCCTACAGGCAGTCCCTTTTTCACTAGGGACAGGTCTTTTGTGAAAAAGATATAGACGAATACTTGGGAAACTTATACTGATTAGCTAAACTAATTGGCTGATCATTTCATTTAAAATATTGATCAAAAAATAAAAAAATAAAAAAAAATAATAATAAAATATTGATCAAGAAACACAGATCATAAAATATTCGGAAAAAACTAACAGCCTGAAAGAAAAAGACCATAATAAACAAGTCAAGTAACCACAATGGAAGCAAAGAAAACACAAAAAGTAAAAGATAATTTTCAAAACTTAGTAAATGCAGAGAAATTCAAGATGATATTGCATTCCTATACACAAGAATGGACTGCCATAAAAATCAGGTAATCATAGAGCAAAAAGAATACAAAAAACTAAACAGATATTTACTGAAACCAAATAGAAGAAGGGCTAAATTAAGAAATGGATAGAATCGAAGAGTATTAATGATCAGACAGTAAAAGACAAGTCAATTTCCCAGGATATAGATTTGAAAAGAACAAAAGTGATTAGGTATGATTAAGAACAAAAATTGAAAAAGCAAATGAATAATAGAAAAACATTTTCTTGAGCTGAAAACACATGTACACATACACCACACACAAACCTTCGGGTGTGAAGGCCATGCCTGACATATCTTGGTAAAAGCTATGAACTTCAAGAAGAAAGAAAAAAAAACTCTTAAAATTTCCAGAGGGACACAATATTTACAAAAATGAGAACGAGACCAGTGTCAGTCTCATATACAACTTAGGATACTAGTGACAATGAGAGAGATCACATGCTTTTAAAGAACTGAAACAACTTTCAGTTGGCTGCAGGATAGCTTCACTGGGACCGTAGCAGGAAGTGAGGCTGGAGGGGTAAGCTCGGTCTCTCTAACTGATGCTGAAGCAATTAAATAGTAACAGCCACTGAAACCTCCTCATTCAGGGAGGCAGAGTGACGTGAGAGATTTGCATATTACAAAGTTAACTAAGCCTTCTGGATAAACATAGTAGAAATCTATCCTTTTACCTCTCCAAAGCCAATACAGTTTTGCTGTATTCAGTGTAGCTTGGGTTTGAAAAAGAGCTTGGGTTCAAATCTCAGTTCTGTCACTTACTAGCTGTGTGCTTTTGAATACGTTACTTAACTTCTTTGTGCCTCAATTTCTTTCTCATTAAAAAAAAAAAAAGAAGAAGAAGAACAGTAAAAATACTGTTATCCTCTCTGCAGGACTTTTGTGGAGCCAAGAGCTACAAATGAGAATTTAATGTGTTGACTGTATGTGGGCTCTTTTCTTCCAAGAAGCAAAAGCTCATCTCAACCTAGATGAAATCAAAGGCAGAGAACTGTGAGAGTACATTGGCCTGTCTCTCAGAAGCCAAGGGCAAGATTGAAGCTTGGCATCAGGAACAACTGGAATAAAGAATTTGAAAACTAAAGATCCTGCATTCTCCTCTACACATTGGCTTTTTTCTCATTCCATTAAGGGCTGAGTGTTTGTTTTTTTGGCCATCCAAATGCTTGGGGTTGACATTTCTTCTGTTCAAAGAACACTCAGACTGAATTGTAATTTCTTAGTTTCATTTGCAAATTTTTAGGAAAAGATTCCTCTTCTCCTACCTTAGGTCTCTGGTGTTCTGGTGTTGATTCCACTCCAAATTAACTGCCGTGGTGGGTGAGTTCACATACCAATATGGCAGTGAGGATATTTCCCAAGAAAGGAGTAATGCTTCAAAAGGGGACATAACAGTCGGGGCCTCAGCAGAAATCATATGGCCCACACAAGTTAGGATAATTCAAGAAAGGGGTCTATAAAGAGGGACTCATTATAAAAATGCAGGTAAGTTGTAGGAGAACCATAAGGGATTGTACACAAACCCGGGGCTAGCAGCATCTGTAGACTGTGAAGTATGAGTCTTATGAGGGAGAGTTTACCAGAACCCAGAAGGGGAGAGTTGGATAGATCAGGCTGCCTTGAGGGGACCTTCTGTATGGGGACACAGCCAGCCCTAGGGAGGGAACTGGGCCTCATACCTTCCCTCCCACATCCTGTCCGACCTCTCCATCAACAAAAAAGCCCCAAGGGCACAGGAATCTATTGATGCCACCCATACAGGTCAGCCTCCCGGCGCAGGCAGCAGAATGAGAGGGTGGATAGTGCAAAGCCAGGGTGTCTGATTAGGGGATTGTTGGGCAAACCCAATGGTTAAGTGTCCAACACATTGCTATATAGAACATACATATTGTACTTTAATTGCTGTTTTCCTTAGCAGTATCCATATTATCTTCAGAATATATACAGTCATACAAGGCATAACAGTGTTTAGGTTGTCACCAGGCCACATATATGACAGTGGTCCCATAAAATTATAATTTCATATTTTTACTGTACCTTTTCTATGTTTAGATATGTTTAGATACACAAATACCACTGTGTTACAGTTTCCTACAGGTTTGTAGCCTAGGAGCAATAGGCTATACCATATAGCCTAGGTGCGTAGTAGGCTATGCCATCTAGGTTTGTTTAAGTACACTCTATGATGGTCACACAAGGAGGAAATCCCCTAACAATGCATTTTTCAGAATGTATCTCTGTTGTTAAGTGGCACATGACTGTATATATAAGTATACATACATACATATTGCTAGACAATCAATTGCATTTCTCAGGGATGAGGGGTGTAAGTTTCATTTATATAACTGCTATGGCTGTTCTTTTTTTTTATTTCAACATATTATGGGGGTACAAATTTTAAGGTTGCGTATATTGCCCTTGCTCTCCCTCCCCCCACAAGTCTGAGCTTCAAGCGTGACCATCCCCCAAACAGTGCACATCTCACTCATTATGTATGTATATACCCATCCCCTCCTCCTCCCTCCCACCTGCCCAATACCCAATAAATGTAATTCCTATGTGCCCACTTAGGTGCTGATCAGTTAATACCAATTTGCTGGTGAATATATGTGGTGCTTGTTTTTCCATTCTTGGGATACTTCACTTAGTAGTATGGGTTCCAGCTCTATCCAGGAAAATACAAGATGTGCTATATCACCATTGTTTCTTAGAGCTGAATAGTACTCCATGGTATACACATACCGCATTTTATTAATCCACTCATGTATTGATGGGCACTTGGGTATGATTGTTCTTTATACATTTTAGTAAAACCTCATTCTTTCAGATCTCTAGTATTCAGAATAGCAACGGATAGACTTTTGAAGGAAAATTTGGTGGGCAAGATTATTTTTTAAAGACAAGTGCATTAAGACAAATGTTTGTAGAAAAGGGTCATTTTCTGAGCAGTTTTATTGTATTTAGCTAACACAACTTATATGTGAATGAGTGCTGAGTATTTTATTCAAATACTTTTAGAATTCTAATCTTTAATAATTTGGCATCTAAACATTACCTTCAATTGATTCAGAAGGTTTATAAATATAAACTACTTTTATGTTTGGGACAAATCTATACATTCTCCAACTATTCTAAAAATGATGAATTTATAAGGGAGAATGGAAGAAAAAAAGCCAAAAAGTAAGTGATTTCTCTTTCAGAATAAGTGTTATGAGAAATCTAAAACAACCTTTACTTCTTTATTTTAAAAAGGATACAGTGTCCTTTTTAATTAGATTTGATGAAATGGTGAGCATCTGTGTTAGGAACACTAACAGGATAGAAAGGTTTTTTTTCTTTGTAATTGATCTATACAGCTGCCACCAAACTGAAAGGTGAAGTCATGGCAAGAACCACTAAATGAAATATATGCAAGTAATTCAAAGTGAAAAATTTCATCAACAGCTAATGGTCCTGGGACCTGATTTGTATACAAAAGAATGAAACTCTACATGCAAAGATACTGAAATGAGACTTTAAGAAACAAGAGATTCGAATTTTACAATCTAATCGCTAGCTGTTTTACAGCTTAAAAATACAGTTTTTCCACTCCACCCTAGGAGTGCTTCTCAACTCTAAAAATACACTCTTAGTCTCAAAAGCTTTCAGTCTGTGTCCCTAGCCATTGAAAGGTTACAATGTGGCATTTTCTTCAGATCAACTGTTTATGTTTACAAACAACAATATATTTTTAAAATGTTTTAGGCCAACCAGGGAGCAGAACCCTGGTAAAGAAAGGGCAATGTTCTTCCTTGGGAACAAGGAGGGAGTTTAAGAACAATTGTTTATTGTAACTGCTTTGCTGTTCCAGGTAGTAGGAATTCTGGACTTTTCTGTAAATCACCCATATAATATTATTTATAATCGTGGTTTCCTGATATGTAAATTTGACCTTTCTATAAGATTATCTACTTATTAAAAAAATCTTTAAGATCTGGAAGACATCAGGCTTTTTACTATCTTCCAGGTGTTAGAAAAATCACACATAGTCTCATTTATTCAGATAGGCCCTCCAAGATCAGGGCCAGAAATGTCTGACCACCATGTAAAGGATGCCAATTTGTCTAGCCACAGCATCTCACAGTATTTGGGAGGCAGCCTAGTTCACAACCTCTGATAAACGGTTATCGAAGCCTGAACCAGGATCACCAAGGAGAGGACAGGGCCAGTGCATTTTAGGTGGCTTGGCTCCTTGTATTGTAGGCAAAACAATTGAATGAAAATGGTCCTTAGTTCTGGTTTTATTAGCATGAAAACTTAGATTCTTGTTACCCACAGACTACTGCATTAAACCTTAATTGGTACCATTTATGTGTATATAAATATATAAGTACATAGTCAGGTTTATCATATAAATCAAATACAATGCATTAATAAAATTAAAATTATGAATTTTTAAATTGTTGAACAATATACAATGATATGAGAAAATGTTCACAATATGAAATTGAGTTACAAAAGCAAGAAGCAAAATAACATATATAGTAAGATCTTAGCTTTACTAAAATATGCTTTAAAATGTACTGTATACTAAATATACAAAAATAGAAACTGTTTCCATGGTGAGAATAGGGGAAACTTTTTCTCCTTTATATTTATCTATCTATTGTAATTTATTTTTAAATGAACAGAAATTATTTTTATAATCAGTAAAGAATTAAATAAATGATGTTTACCAAAAAACAAACAAAAAGAAAAGAAAAAAGTTCTGCCATAGCAGCAGACACAACCCATTTAAATGTTTAATCATTCTGGGTAATTGTTTAAAGAACATTTGCTATAAATAAATAAGCCTGCCACTAAATCTATTGGAATTAGGACCTATATTATAATACATGTATGAATGTTACTTATAATTAAAGACAGTGGCACAAAAGCAGACCCCTGGTTTTGTGATTTGTGATTCATAACCAATCATTTTCTTATTCAACATTACTAAATACTCCCCAAATTACTATTGTATTAAGAAAAAGAAAATGTACTTGTGTGATCCTTGAAAAAGGCGAAGTCCAAACCCATGTGATGGCTTCTATTTCATGAGAGCAGTCCATAGTGTCTTGCCGGCCCGCTCCAGACACACTGGAATAGAGCCAGCACAAGAATATTGATAGGGAATAAATACTGAGCCAAATCATGTAATTATCACTTCTTGGCTTCTTCCGTCTAAACTACATGAATCTTCATTCCAAGGGCACAAAGGCATCATTTCACTAAAGCTGGTGAATAACTGCTTATATATTTTCCTACAGAATACTTAAAATTTGGCTTGTTCATTTTCCTGGGTTTTGTTTTGGTTTTGTTGTTTTGTATATTAAATGCATGCAACTTTTGTCTATCAAAGTTGTGGCAAATACAATATTTTTCTAGACTGCTGATTGCCATGTAATTCTGTTTATGGTATTTTTTTCATACAGAAGTTACATTTATGGGGTCATATCTATTGATCTTTTTTGTGAACTCTACTATTTTATTAGTTGATTCAACAAATATTTATTACATACTATGTGCCGGATACTTCTTTATGTGCCAAGGATGCAACAGTGTTCCCAAATGACAAATCTTCCTGCCCTCATGAAGCTTGCACTCTTATGGAAGGAGACAGACAATAAACAAGTAAAGCAGACCCAAGTTTGTAGCACCTGAAGCTTAAATAAGTTGGGGGCTGTCCTTAAGAAAAAGAGTATAAGAATACAAAATAAGATACAGGGCCTTGGAAAGGGCCCATGAAAGTGAAGGGCTTCTGAAGGTATCATATAGGAATGAGAGCTATGGAGACAAATAAAATGAGGGAGAAGGTTAGGAAGAATAAAGTCAGCAGTGGGAATCACAAATTCTTCTGAGCAGCCAAATTTAAACAAAGACTGAGGGGAAGGAAGAGATCACACATGAAGGGGATACCTGGAGAAAAGCATACTCAAAGAGAAAAGAGACAGTACAAAATCCCCACAAGGAGAGCATGCCTATCATGTTCAGGAAATGGAAAGGGGGTTGGTAGGGCAGAAACAGAGAAAGCCAAGGAGAATGTCATAAAAGATGAGTTGCAGAGGTACCAAAAGAAGTTGTGAGAGACAGCAGGCTGATGATGCAGGGCCTTGTAGCACTTGTAAGTTTTCTTGGCTTTCTTTCTCTGAGATTGACAGGAAGTCACCAGAAGTGGTTTGATTTATACTTTCATTCAGATTTCTAGGTTAAGGAATGAACCATAGAAAGAAAGAATGTAAATAGGGGGACAGATTAGTAGAATATGACAACACTCTAGACAAGAGATCATTGTGGCTTGGACATGTCTGCTGGTGAAAGTGAAGAAATGTGATTTGCTTTTGAATGTGTCTTGAAGATAGAACAATAGGATTGTCTGGTTAGAAATAGATGTAGGTTGTAGAAAAAGACAGACATCAAAGGAGAGTCTATGGGCTTTGCCCGGGGAAAGTAAATATGGAACTTTAATTTATTAAGATAAGAAATTCTTTCAGGTAGGAAGCTTTTGGATATAAGATAAACTAGAAGTTCTATGTGGGGTATATTGAATATGAGATGCTCATTGGCTATACTAATAAGATTGTCACATACGCAGTTAGAGCTCAGTAAAAATGTCTAGGCTGAATATATAATACATTTGAACATCATCAGCATATAGTTGGAATTTATAAACCATGATAGTCTATGTGAGTCATATAAATCACTATATTAAGTAACATAAGGAATAAATGTAGATACAGGGGAGAAAACAATCTTAGGATTGAGCTCTTGGTGTATGCTAATGTTTAGGTTAGAAAGATGTGGAAGAGTCAGCAAGGGAAAATGTGGTGGGCAGAATTATGGCCTCCTGAAGATATCTACACCTGCGAATATGTTTTGGAGAGATTGTCCTGGATTATTCAGGTGAAGTAAATGTAATCAGAAGAGTGTTCATAAGAGGGAGGCAGGAGGATCAGATTCGGAGAAGGAGATATGGTGACAGAAGCAGAGGTGGGCCAGAGTAATGTGATTGCTAGAAGGAGGACGCAAACCAAGGATTGCAAGCAGCCTTAGAAGCTGCAAAAGGCTAACTCACTAAATTTGTAGTAATTTGCTACAGAAGGGGTAAGAAACAAAAAGAGACTATGAAAAGAATAGGTAGTAGAGTAAATAGATAAACAGGAGAGTGTCATATTCTGGGGGCCAAATGAGGAAGGTGCTTCAAGAAGGAAGGAGTGATAAACTATGTCAAGTGCTGCTTATAGGACAAGGAAGACAAAACCTGAGAAATAACAATTGTATTTAATAACGTAAAGGTCAGTGGTGACTTTGGCAGGAGGACATTTGGTAGATGGACTATGGAGAAAGCAAATTGGAATTGGAATGGAGGAAAGGAGAAAAAGAGCTAGAGACAGAGTTGCTGTGGAGCAGTGACTGTAATGAGTTCCCTGTTTTTCCTTTTTTTTTTCAAATTTTATTTGTTTATTTATTATTTATTTTATTCCTATTATTTCAATAGGTTTCAGGGGTAAAAGTGATTTTTTGTTACATGAATGAATTGTATAGTGGTGAAGTCAGAGCTTTTAGATGTACCCACCACCAGAATAGTGTACATTGTACCCAATGGGTAATTTTTGATCCCTCACCCTGCTATAATCTCTTTTCTTAATTTCCAATGTCTGTTGAGCACTTTATGACCATATATATCCATTATATAGCTCTCACTTATAAGCAAAAACATGTGGTATTTGTTTTTCCATTCCTGAGATACTTCGCCTAGGATAATGGTCTCCAGCTTTATCCAAGTTGCTGCAAAATACATTATTTCAATCCTTTTTATGACTGAGTGGTGCTCCATGGCATATATATACCACATTTTCTTTATCCACTCATTAGTTGATGGGCACTTAGGTTGATTCCTTTTCTTTGCAATTGTGCCGCAATAAACATTTGGGTGCAGGCATCTTTTTGATATAATGGCTTTTTTTCCTTTGGGTAGATACCCAGTAGTGGGATTGCTAGATCAAATGGTTAAGTCTACTTTTAGTTCTTTGAGGAATTTCCATACTGTTTTTCTTAGAGGTTGTGCTAATTTACATTCCTACCTACAGTGTATAAGCATTCTCTTTTCACTGCATCTGCACCAATATCTATTGTTTTTTGACCATTCTGACAGGGGCAAGGTGGTATCACATTATGTTTTAATTTGCATTTCCCTGATGATTAAGTGATATTGAGTATTTTTAAGTTTTTTTTTTTGCTATTTGTATATGTTCTTTTGAAAAAAATCTACCTTTTGCCCACTTTATGATGGGGTTATTTGTTTTTTTCCTTGCTGATTTGTTAGAGCTTTTAGTTGATTCTGGATATCAGTCCTTTGTTGGATGTATCATTTGCAAATATTTTCTCCCATTCTATAAGTTGTATGTTTACTCTCTTGATTATTTCCTTTTTGAGCAGAAACTTTTTACTTTAATTAAGTCCCATTTATTTATTTCTGTTGTTGCTGTATTTGCTTTTGGAATCTTAGTCATAAATTCTTTGCCTCAGCCAATGTCTAGAAGAATTTTTCCTATGTTTAATTCTAGATTTATGGTTTCAGGACTTATACTTAAGTCTTTAATCCATCTTGAGTTAATTTTTATATATGGAGAGATAGGGGTCCAGTTTCATTCTTCTGCATGTGGCTATCCAATTTTCCCATCACCATTTACTGAATAGGGAATATTTTCCCCAGTGTATGTTTTTATTTACTTTGTTGAAAATCAAAGTTTGTTATAGCTACATGGCTTTATTTACGGGTTCTCTATTCTGTTCCATTGATCTGTGTGTCTACCTTTATTCTAGTACCATGCTGTTTATAAAAGGAAAACATATAGAAATAGCCTAAGAGTTGAAAACAACCTAAGTAGGAGAATGGATAAACTAACTGTGGTTTATTCACAAAAGCAAATATTTCCCAGAAGTTAAAATGAATCAACTGTGTCTACCTATATTAACATGTATAATTCTCAGAAAACACAATGTTGATTAAAGGAAATTACACTGGAATATTTAAAGTATGATACAATTTGTGTAAAATTTTATACACGGAAATACTATTGTATGTTGTAATTGATTTGTTTATGTATACTGAAAGTACAAAAACAATGTGAGTGAATGAAAACACTAACTGCAGGACACTGTTTATGAGGAGTAAGGGGAGGGCCGGGCCAGAGAGGGCTTGGGGTAGCAAAGGCTTTTATTTTATTTGTAGTTTTTATTAACTACAGCAAAATAAACCAAATGTAGAATAGTATTAAATATTAACATCTCCTTAGCATCAGTCAAAGGGACCTATAGGTTTCAGTTATTTCTTTGAAATGTTTTGTAATTAAAAAATTAAAACAAGAATACAATAAATACTGTGATGGCTTAAACATTTGGGTTATGTAGAATCACTGAGAACTGTACATGAAAATCAAACTATTTGGTTTCAGTGAGTGAGGAAAATGTATTTGGATTTGGTGCTGTTGATACATTACATTCAGGAAGAAGTAAATGCAATGCACAGGAAATTGATAAAGGTATGATTCACAGAAGTATTAAAGTTTTTACTTATGAAATCTTGTTCTCCATTCACTTCCCTTGTTCTCCATTCACTTCCCTGCTACTCAATGAAGAAACATGTATCTGAAATTACATATTATTAATAAATCTATAAGAAAATGATACTGAAAACACAAATACCATTTACATGTAAATGTGTAGTACACACGTAGTACACATGTGAAAAATGACATAGCTATACCTGACAATAAAGTTATTTTATTAATAATAAGCCTGACAGATAGTTCCCTAAGCCATGTCTAAAAATTTATATTATTTAAAATGTTACAAAGGTATGATGAGCAATTATAGTCAATATTTCTCATATTACGTTCTATGTGAGTTTAGTAATATGAGAATGGCTTTTTCCTCTTCTGAGTCATTCTGTTTTACTATCTCATCTTCCTTTAGCAGTAATTATGCCAATCTGTCATGGTGTCATAGGAAAAAGAACAACCTAAAACCTCTTAGCTCATCTTGATGCCCTAAATTTTCTTAGATTTTCCCAATTTTGTTTATTAGGTCACATAAGGACTAATTCTAAATTAGTTGAGTTTATGATTTAGAATTGATAGTGAGAGGGAAGATGAAATATGAATAATGACTTGACCATTATAATAGAAAGCTCTGTAAACACAGCCAGCTCCTATTAGCTCCATCTACTCTCTGCTGCCATTAATCAGCATTGGAAATTCAGAGTTTTTTAGATCATTGTTTTTTAAATTGATACTTGCTGAATTTCATAGCCTGCATGTTTTGAAACCACATAAAGCTGAGATATTTAAAGAACAAGACCACAGGGCACAGAATTTCCATCAAGCAGAGAGCACTGATTTCCACATATTTTTATTTTGCTGACAATGATTACTACCAATGCAGATTCAGGCTTTGTGCTAGTGTAATGTGGTGAACCTTTTTGCACGGCTCTATGTGATCCTGGAGCTTCATGTGTAAGAAATCCGGTGCTACAAATTAAAGCTAGCATTGTAAGTCACCGTTTTTCTTTCTGGTCTCAAGAGGAAAACGATCAGGAAAGAAACTGAAGTGGCAATCATTTCATTTACATCATGTTCATGTGGGTTTACTCTACTACAATCTTCAAACTTATATTTATTACTAGAATTCTTCCAACACACCCAAATCTGGTGTGCGTTTTGTTCCCATGTTGGACGTTTTACCTGTTTCGTTGGGATGCACAACCTGAGGTTGAGCCTGTGTCATCTTATGAGATTGAAACAAAACTCTATTTGAGCATATGTGTAGAAATGGACAAGTCAGACCAATTAGTCCTCTTGTTTGACTGGGCTGATTCTAAATGTTTATAGTATCCTGCATTGTGAAGTTATTTTTGTGCTTCAAGATGGCAAACACTGAAGAAATTGGTCAAAATAAGGTTTATTGTAAATTCTTGTTTTCATATGCATTTTTGCCTTTTTGGTTGATAACTAGTCATTGGAGTATTGCTTCCTTTTACAGAATTTTAAGGTATCTCAAGCACCTCTAACTATTACAATCGATAAAAATTAAAATACATTTTCCTAGAACACCAAGTAAAATTTTTAAATTTTAATTCATTTGGAAGTGTATTTGTCTTCAAAACTGTTTGAGTATCTACCCTACAAATGGTTAATTAAGTTCCAATATGTTAATAAATAGTAAATGACTCTTATGCTGTTATCATGGAAGTTACAATATAATCAGGATGACCAGAAACATGTACAGGAAAAACTGAAGAATAGTAGGTCAGTGTAGACTAAATAACTGTAAGAGAAATAAAGAATACCTCTACTAGGAGTGTTAAGCACAGGAGATAATAGGTCACAATGGGTTAGAGTGGTGAGGAAATCCATAAGATTTTGAGCTTCAGAAGTTTATGGTGAAAGGAAGATTTTTAAGATGAAGCATCTATAAAAATGCATTGAGTGGGTTAAGAAAAATGAGACTGGAGGGAAGGAGAACAATTAGTAATGATTTAGCTAAGAAGACAAGGTCAAGGGAAGTTGGGGAAGAAAGGAAATTAGGAGGTAGAGTTAAATGTTAGCCTTGGAAAAAAGATGGGCATGAATTCACTGAGAAAGATGGAAAGGAGAAGATAAATAAAAGTTTGGAATGTTTAGAATGTAAAACATTAAAAAAATTGCATCCTACATATTTGTTCCATCACATGAAATTGGAGATATTAGACTATTTTATGATCTCTAAATCAGCACAACCATATGGTTCAACACATTCCATTAGTATTTCTTCCTCCCTGTCCTTCATACCTTGCTGTCTTTTTCTCTATAGTTTTTTATTACCACATCACATATTTTATACTTGTTTATTGCCTCTCACAGCTGGAAAATTATTTTAGAAAGACAGAAATTTTTCTGATTTGTTACTGAAAAATTGTTGCAACTAGAACAACACTGGTGCTTAGAGGACATTCAATAAATATTTGTTGAATGAATGAATAAGTAAACTTTTTTTGTCTTTGTTTTTCCTCTTTAATTTTTTTCCTTGCATTCTAATTGAGGATGGATTTGAAATTATCAAAAAATAAGAAATGTATTCATTGCAGAATCGAGGATAATCAAAAGGATTGCTTCTTCCAAAGAGGTCCCAGCTAAAACCAGGCAGCATGAATGTGCAATGGGCAAGATCTCTGTATCTCTAGGATGAATACACTTTTATAAAATACTCTATTATAAAATGCTCCTTGTAAAATTCCAATAGTGGACAAAATATTGAATTAGAGATAATTGATAAGGAATGGAATTGATTAATGTGGAAAATAAGCAGAGCCTGGGTGAGGTTTTCCAGCATAGCCAGGAGGCTAATGAAGATGGTAGCCATCAGTTGACAATTGATCCTAAAAAGGAAAAAAGCTTCAGGGGAAGTGGGAAATTATGTTTGGAAAAGGGAAAAACTAAGTTTGATAAAGAGGAGATGGTGATCAAATGGAGTTTGTGAGTCAATGCTATTTTATAACCAGAGAGATTAACGTGCATCTTCTTTATTATGAGAGAACATTGCCTGGATTTTAGGAAGCTAGGCCTCATTGAAGTAGGCAACACTCTTAGCCAGTCATCAAATACTCCCTTCTTCCTGATAAGCATAGCAACCCTGGTTTATGTGAATTTCTTTAAATTCTAGTAAACTCTGTCCTACTCAACAAAGAGTGTCCGCATACCTTATCTCATAGGATCAATAGATATGATATTTCAAACACACACAATCTACATCAAATACCCCTGGAGTACACTCATCACCAATTAAGAATAAAAGGAAAGTTGCTTTTCTTTTTTATATTATATGGATTTTAGTCTGACAAAGGGTTTAAATCATTACTAGGTATTTTCTTTGTGGAAACATATCAAAGAATTCTCAATCAAACAATTTGTTGGCATAATGTTCATTTTAGGAAATCAAAGTATATCTGTTTCTTTCGAATGTCCTGAATTGCCCACTTTATTTATTGGTATGTCATACAAACATAAATCCTGTGATTTTCTGTGGACTCAGTGAACAGAATAGCTTTTAATATGATTTTTCTCTATTACAAAGATATATATAATTAACTTTATTGACTTTTTATATCTTATCATTTTGGAGTTAATTTGAAAAAAATGACTGGTATGTATGAAATATTGTGCTAAATAATCAAAAAGTGACTTTTAAAGAGCATGGTGAATTTTTTCTTAACTTCTTGGCAATGCTATTCTACAATCTTAATTACATTACTAAAAGCAAGCAGCAACATCAGTTAAAAATCCCAGAGCAAAATTAATATCGACTTCAAAAATGAAAAAAGCAATAAGTGTTCTTTATTTGCTTGCTGCTGGGATTCATCTAAAGAAAACTAGAAATTTTCGTGCTTGCTTTTCCATGGAATGACTTCATTTTATGTGCTGCCTATTTCTTTTTGAAACTTGGTGTTCTTTTAATGTGAAATATTTAATAAACTTTTAAATAACTTTAAATTTCTATACCTCATACTATTGCTAAAATAATGACATCGTGCATTTATAAAATACATTTGTCTTTTTTATCTAAATGCATTCACATATATTAATTACCTTATTTTGCTATAACAATCGCCTATTTTTGTCAAAATGCTTGACCCAGATTTTAAATGTGAAAATAGGTAACAAGCACTTAATATTTATGTCATTGTTTAAGTCATCACAAATGTAAATTTTAATGTCATCAGGAAAGTGAGACACTAATAGGTATAAGGAAATGTTCTGTTTACAAGAAAGTTTACAGGAATTGCTTTGTGTGAATTTATACTGCAGGTGGGAATTACAGTCACTGGAATTGTGTGAATCATTAGGTTTTTACAGTGTGAGATGCCTTACCTCAAGCTTAAGTCATGAGAGATTTTGGAGTCGACTTATTAAGTGTGTAATTATATACAGAGACAGCAATATATATTATTGAGGTTCAAGATTTTTACATACTTTGAACCCTAGAGCACACGACTTCTGAGAAACAACCAGGGGCATAATTTTCAAAATGAAAACCCAAGTTTAATTTGTGTTTCTCTGTGGGGAAAAATGATGTTAAATATTATAGTGAAAGCTTGCTAAAAAATTATAGCTATTATTTTAAGTAAATAATCTCTCAGTGGGTTTTTATGATACTCATCTGCTGTTGTGACATCGTAACTAGATATTAAAATAACATTTAATATTATAACAATTGGTCCTTTATATGTGATTTATAAAGTTTTATGTAATGGTATTCTATTTTTTTCCCTCTGTATACCAAAACAATCCAATGTAATTTTATTCTTTTGAGAGTCTCATTAATACAAGGGGCTTTCTGTCCCCTAAAACGTAGGTGATAGATAGGTAGATAGGCATGTAGGTAGGTAGGTAGGTAGATAGATACTAAATTTAGCTTATAGACCACAGACCTTTTAATTCTTTAAGTATCCATTGATCTCATATGCCCCTTGCTTCATATATTTGAATGCCACCCTGGGTATAGATAACTCACGTGAAGATAGTTATATTATATTGATAAGAGATCCCTAACTGATCCACTCAACCATTTAAAATTTTATAAATGAAATAAACTTATTTAAATCTAAATTCTCACCAGCAATTACATTTTTATATAGAAGTTAAACCATTTAGAATTATAAAGAGGAGAATAAGATTATAAGTCTTGACACAATTAGGTACATTCCATTTTACTAGGTCAGTTTTTATTGATGTTATTAACTTACTGTTGCCTAGTTTAAGTTAACAACCTACTTTTCCCTTTTGTTTTTGTCTTAGGCTTCAAGCATTGTTCCAGATTTTTTTCTCCTGAACTCATTGTTATTTCGGCTTTGAGGCTTAACGTGTCAGAGGTAAACATGAGACATGTCATGTGTTGAAGTCTTCCAAACAATAAATGACTGTTCTCAAACTGAGCTTGTAAACAGTGGCTGTTTAGACGAGGACAGGGACAAAATCTTACCTATATGTACTCTCTGCCTCATTAAACTAAAATTGCACAAAATGGTAAAGAAAGTAGCAACAGTTTTGTCCCTTAGTTCTTGAGACCCTGTTTCAACTGATTACAAAAGACACAGCATGTGCGAGACATGCTCCCATTCCCCTTCCCGGTTTCTAGTTCCTCACTGTGCTTTGGACTAGAGCTCTACTAAACAGACAATTAGCGTGGGATTGGAAGTTGTTCTGCAGCTTCCCACTTCTGCCAAAGTGGTGGGGAAGATTTGACTCTTTCAGTTCTTTCTTAAAGGGGTCATCCGTTTCTTTTAAACATCTAATATATTTCACATTGAATGGCTATAAAATAAAACCAACCAGTTGCATGTGTAACACGATTGATTTCTCAACAATCACTGAAGACAGTTGGATTTACAACTAGAAGACAATCACATTATATTGAACTGCACTTTCGTACTTCATTTATTTCACCCTCAAGCACTGCAGCTGTAATAGCTGCTAGGGAAATCTAAAAATATGCAAGAACATTTTAAACTCCAGGAACACTCAGACTTCAAACTACTTTTTCTTCTTGTATAACATCTTTAAATAATTAATTATTTCTTTTGTTTCCTTTTTAGTGTTCTGGTTTGGGAAATATTAAGGTAACTGGAAATGAAAGAATAAAAGCCAGAGGAATTTACTTGTGATTTTTCAATTTCCATAAAATCAACAACCTTACTTTCTATAGCGGGTTCTTCCAGAGGTCAATAGTACACTTGCGTGTTGTTGAGAATTGTTAGTACTCCTATCTAAAAGCCACAAGACAGTATTCCCAAGACTGTGAACAATAACTTGAGGGCTTCCCACAAATCTCAGTTTCTCTTACCACCAGTGGGTATTTTTTCAGGAGCATTTTTGAGAAATAGTCATAAACCAGCATCAAATGGTTTGGAACAAATCTGTTTTGTTGGAAGAAGGGGTTTAATTAACTTTCGAGCTCTACAAATTAATCTGGACCTAAGTAAGGGCCTGAGAATTGATTAAACTGTGAATCCTTATTCAGAAAGTATCTGACTAGGAAATAAATTTATTTCTTCAAAGTCAGTGACCCTACAAATTGATGGGTGGTTGAGATTAATACACACCTAGGTTTCAACTATTGCTTGGCAGAAGCTTCTCCTCCCTCACCCCCATGCTTCTTGGCATCTACCTGATCTAGTTGTCATCTTTTTCTCTGCACCAATATTTTTTCACAGAAACTCTTCGTAAGGTTTTTTTGGGGGGCGGGGAGGACAGAAGGGGCATTGCAATCAATGCAATGCTTTATTTTAGTTGTTTTATTCAAGATTGAATCATGTTATAATTTTAAAACAAGATGGAAAATAGCTTTACCTAGATTAACTTTACTCACCTAAAGATATTAAATGGCCATCAAATAGAATGTATTTATCAGATAATTTCAGAAATTCATTTCTAAGAAATTTTCATTTCTTAGAACAAGGACTCTAAGAAGAAAATGGCAACAAAAAAGTCTCATCATTGATTTTAGAAGAGAATTTGACACATGATTCAATCTTGCCACTCTCATTTAAAAAGTAATAAATTATGGTCTTCCAAGGTTCTCATCTACAACATTCTTTTATAGTTTACATGAAGTGGCGATGGAATGATTTAAGATGTTTCTATTTCCTCTTGATTTAATGTCAAGTATAATTTAGTGGACAATTATATACAATACCTTTGATAATTAATTTTCCACACCAAATTAGGCTTTGACAACCCTATTCTTACCCTGGTGTCATTATTCTTGTAGAATAATATACACTTTCCCTTTGTTTCTTTTCTTTTTTTCTATAAATTTTTAATTATTTTTTAAAACAAGTATCAATTATTCCACATAACTTCTAAGTAAAGTTTTCAGATTTTAATAACAAATTTGTTGCTTATTATAGAGTGCTATATATTCTTTGCAAAAAACTTAGTAAATACCTAGAGAAGTAAGTCAGAGTTTAGTAAGCAACATTTTTCATCATTTTTTTTGAATTAAAAAATTAAAACAACTCTCCATATACTTTAACAAGTTCTTGCCCTCAAGAGAGAAAAGTTTTAATATGGTTAAATTCCAAAAAATATATTTGATAAAAGCAGAAATGATGGCCTTATCAGATATTGATATTTATACTTTTAAATATTTCAAAAAATTCCTCTGAATGAATGAAAGATAAAACCCTTTAACATGATTTTTCACAAAATAACTTCTGCTATTAATTGTAGTTCAACTCTATGGTTCAAATGCACATTTTGGAGTTTTTTAAAAAAATGATTAATAGAATTATATTTACCTAATCTCAGGACTGATGTTGATGAATTATCCTATTCATCAGAACCTTGGAACCCTATTCTCAGACCTTTCCTACTAGTTCATGATATAGTCAGACACTGAGGCTTTTCAAAGTTCTCTTCTTGGAAAGCCCATTTGCCATGTTGAAGCTCTGGCCAGCTATAGATTATCATAATCAGCATTTTCTTTAGAGTTAAAAATATGTAGTGGTGTAGTTTCCTATTTGTATGTTCTTCTTGCCTTTTGGGGGGAAAAACAACTTCAAACAAAACAAAAAACCTGATAACTTGTAATTATTGTTTCTCACTAGAGCTTGAGACTTTTTAGCCAACTTCTATTTCAAAAATCAATATAATGACATGAAACTTAAAAGTGGTCAGAGGATCTTTGCTTATAGAAACCACCTTATAATTACATCTCTATGTTATTTCACAGCACTCCATGATGTTCGTTGTAACCTTTCACAATAATTTTGCCTTCACTTCCACCCACAGTTCCTGGTTTATACTCTTGAATAAATGCAGGAAGGAAAATACATGTAGTGTGGTGAAAATAAAATAAAATTGGTTATCAGGAGACCTACCTTTGATACAATTCTGCAAAACTTTATGGCTTTGTCAAAGTCTTTTTCTCTCTCCAACTCTTATCTTTCTTATGAGTAACACTAATGTTTGTTGAACTCTTAATATGTGCCAAAGATAGTGCAAAGTTCTTTTGTGTGAATTATCTCATATATATTCACAATTTTATGTTAGGGTTTTTAAAATTTAATTTCAGAATATTATGGGGGGCACAAACACTTTGGTTATATATATTGACTTTGCACTGCCCAAGTTAGAGCTACAAGTGTGCCCAGCCCCCAGACAGTGCACACTGTACCATGAGGTGTGAATTTACCCATCCCCTCCACCGCCCTCCCACTTGCCTGACACCAGCTGAATATTATTACTTCCATATGTGCACATAAGTGTTGCTCTATTAGTACCAATTTAATGGTGAGTACATGTGGCCCTTATTTTTCCATCTTTGTGATACTTCACTTAGTAGAATTGGCTCCAGCTCCATCCAGGATAATACAAGAGATATTAGTTCACCATTGTTTCTTATGGCTGACTAGTACACCATGGTATACATATACCACATTTTATTAATCCACTCATGTATTGTTGGGCACTTGGGTTGTTTCTGCATCTTTGCAATTGTGAATTGTGCTGCTATAAACAATTGAATGCAGATGTCCTTATTATGGAATGTCTTTTATTCCTTTGGGTAAATATCCAGTAGTGGGATTGCTGGATCAAATGGCATTTAATAGTTCTACTTTTAGTTCTTTAAGGTATCTCCATATTACTTTCCATGGAGGTTGTATTAATTTGCATTCCCACCAGCAATATATGAGTGTTCCTATCTCTTTGCATCCATGCCAACATTTGTTGTTTTGGTACTTTGTGATAAAAGCCATTGTCACTGGAGTTAAGTGATATCTCACTGTGGTTTTGATTTGCATTTCCCTGATTATTAGAGATATTGAGCATTTTTTCATAAGTCTGTTGGCATTAGTTTGTCTTCTTCTGAAAAGTTTCTGTTCATGTCCTTTGCCCACATTTTAGTGGGGTTGTTTGATTTTTTCTTGCTAATTTTCCTGAATTCTATATAGCTTCAGTTATCAGCTCTTTATTGGATGTGTATCATGCGAATATTTTCTCCCATTCTGTAGGTTGTCTGTTTGCTCTCATGATACTTTCCTTGGCTGTGCAGAAGCTTTTTTAATTTGATCAGGTCCTATTTATTTATTTTTGTTGCTGCTGTGATTGCCTTTGGAGTCTTCATAAATTCTTTCCCTAGGTCAAAGTCTATAAGAGTTTTTCCAACATTTTCTTCTAGAATTCCTATAGTCTCATGGCTTAGGTTTAAGTCTATTATCTACCAAGAGTTGATTTTTGTGAGAAGTGAGAGGTGTGGATCCTGTTTCAGTCTTCTATATGTGGCTATCCAATTTCCCAGCACCATTTATTGGATAAGGATTTTTTTCCCCAGTGTATGTTTTTGTCTGCTTTGTTAAAGATTAGATTGCTATATGGGGATGGTTTTATATCTGGGTTCTCAGTTCTGTTCCATTGGTCTATGTCTCTGTTCTTATGCCAATACTATGCTGTTTTGGTTACTATAGCCTTGTAGTATAGCTTGAAGTCTGGTAGATTGATGCCTCCCAATTTGTTCTTTTTGCTTAAGATTGCTTTTGCTATATGGGGTCTTCTCTGGTTCCATACAAAGCATAGAATTATTTTTTCTAGATCTTGAAAAATGATCTTGTTATTTTAGTAGGGATTGCATTGAATCTGTAGATCACTTTAGGTAATATAGATATTTTAACAATGTTGATTCTGCCTATCTGTGAGCATGGTAGGGTTTTCTATTTGTTTAAATCCTCTGCAATTTCTTTTCTCAGTGTTTCATATTTCTCCCTAATAGGTCTCTCATCTCCTTAGTTAAATATATTCCTAAATATTTAATTTTCTTTGATGCTATTATGAAAGATATTGGTTCTTCAATTTGATTCTCAGCTTGACTGTTATTGGCATATTTGAAAGCTATTGATTTGTGTGCATTGACATTGTATCCTGAAACTTTGCTGAATTAATTTATCAATTCCAGGAGTCTCTTGTTTGAATCTTTGGGGTTTTCTAGATATAAGATCATATCATCAGCAAAGGCAATAGTTTGACCTCTTCTGCCCCCATTTGGACACCCTTGATTTTCTTCTCTTGTCTGATTGCTCTGGCAAAGACTTCCAGCACTATGTTGAATAGAAGCGGAGATAGTGGGCAACCTTGTCTGGTTCCAGCTTTAAGCAGGAATGTTTTCAATTTTTCCCTGTTAATGTGATGTTGGCTGTGGGTTTCCATATATGGCTTTAATAATTTTGAGGTATGACCCTTCTATGCCTATTTTGTTAAGAGTTCTTATCATAAAGGGGTTGCTGAATGTTGTCAAATGCCTTTTCTGCATCTCCTGAGAGGATCATATGGTCTTTGTTCTTGTTTTTATTTATCCATTGAATTGCATTTATAGATTTGCATATGTTGAACCATCCTTGCTTCTCTGCAATGAAGCCCAGCTGGTCATGATGAATTTTTTTTTTTTTTTTTGATGTGTGGTTGAATTTGGTTTGCTATATATTTGCTAATATTTGGTTTGCTAATATTTGAGAATTTTTTCATTTATATTCATAAGGGATACTGGTCTGTAGTTTTATTTTTTGTTGTTGTATCCTTTCCTGGCTTTGGTATCAAGGCTTCGTAGAATAAGTTAGGGAGGATTCCATCCTTCTCAATGTTGTGGAATAATTTCTGCAGTATAAGTACCAGTTCTTCTTTGTAGGTTTGGTAAAATTCAGGTGTGAACCTGTCTGGTCAGGGACTTTCTTCTATTGGAAGATTTTTTATTGCTACTTCAATTTCAGTGCTTGATATTGGTCTGTTCAGGAATTCTATTTCTTCTTGATTGAGCCTAGGGAGGTTGTGTGTTTCTAAGAGTTTGTTCACTTCCTCCATATTTTCAAGTTTTGGGTCATAGAGATTTTTATAGTATTCCAAAGTATCATATGAATGCTGTACTTTTGAATCATACTATAGTATAGAATGATGTTTTGTATTACTGTAATATCAGTTATGAGTTTTTTGAGAGAGAGAATTTTTTTGTCACTTCTTTGTGTTCAGTCTCTATTTTCTCTTGAATTCATTAAGCTTTCTTATAATCCATATTTGAAATTTTTCATCTATCATTTTAACTGTTTCATTTAAGTGGCATCATTGCGAAGTAGCTAATGATTTCTTTTGGGAGTGATTTTTGCTCTGATTCTTCAAGTTTCCTGAGTTCTTTCTCATCTGGCCTCTTGGTCGAGAGCTGGGGGTGCCAAGGCTGGTATATGGCCCTGTCTCAAAGTCCTCAAATATCTATCGTTCCCTGATCATGCTGGGGAGAAGAGCGATGGTCCTGAATTGCCTTAGGAGTGTTTTAGCAAGTTTGAAGAACCTCTTGTGTTACCTCTGACCTGTTGTCTTCACCTCTTCCCAATAGAGTGTAGTGAGTTTGGTCTTCTAGCTTAAGCTCCAAGCTGGTGGATTGTACTTGTGTGTGCAAACCCACTGCTCCCTAATAGCTTGAGATGGAAGGCACTATGTTTAGCTATGGACTTGTCATTGATTGTAGTTGCATGGAGGAGCTAGTTACTGAGATAATACATTGTGCCTGTGGTAGGGTTTGGTCTTCCAGCTGGAATATATGAATGCCCCAAGCTTTGGGAGGGGTCTTGTAGTTCCCAGGGGTTGCTTAGACCTTGCTTCCCCCTGAGGTGAGGGGAGGAGCAAGATAGATCATAACTGGGGTGCGAGAGCCTGGATATGTGAGCCTCTATGGGGCTCAAAGGTTGCTTATCTGGCCGCTAGGGGGAGCCGCTGATATGGAGTTCAGGGCTATCTCTCCAAGCTTTGAGGGCTGCTTCCGATGGAGGGGGGGCCTACTTGGGCAATTGCTGAGGCCCCTGGCCAGGCTTTTCCAGTCCCAGTTTGCAAACCCAAGCACTTTCCCCTCTGATCAGTCCACTTGTGTTTCCTCTCCACCCAAGAAGGGCTCTCGAGCTTTCCCACTGGCCCGCTGGTGTGTCTGGCCCGCTGGTGTGCATCTCTGCATGTTGCTGGCAGATAGGGGGATCTCCAATTGTACACCACTTTTCTGCCACTAGACCCCAAGTTGAGGTGGATGGGCCTCTCTATCCCCAGAAGTCTCCACCAGGGATACCCTCCCACTAGAGGAATAGTAGTAGTTCAAGGATCTTTTGGATCAAGCTGACCTCCCTATTAAAGTGAGTGATGGTGGGGGCAGCTGATCCGAAAAAGCCTGAGGCACCTGAGGCATTCGGTTATCATGGGAACCAGTACTTATGCAAATTGAGTCTCACTGGTGCAGCAAACTCCAATGTGGTGGTTCTCTGGGAGAGGGGGGATGGAGCACACTCATGGCACCCTGCTTTCTTGTGTCCCTCCACACTCTCCCATGAGCACTGGCTCTCACTTGCCACACAACCCTGGAATTGGGATCTCTCTCCCACGCCTCCCTGCCCCACTGTGCCATTAACAGGTGTAGGTGCCAAATGCCTATGGGCAGGAAGATCACAAACTGAGGTTGCCCTGCCAGCTGGGGGTGGGAATGCACGGCACTGAAAGCAGATCACTCAGCACAGAGAACTCTAATGGTTGCTATGGTTTGGGGAAGGGTTTGCGGTGTTCCTGCACCACTCTCCAGTTGTGAGGGAAGACTATCCGCCCTCCTCTCTAAGCCACTGTGGCGGCTATGCTGTCTGTCTGAGGCAGGCTTGGCTGGGGAGATAGGCTTGGCTGGGAATGGGCTCTGGGAGTACACTCCTATTGCCCGAGGCCGGCTGGGCTGGGAGTGTCACTCAGTGCAAGGTGCTTTGGTGGTTGCTGTGGGGTGAGTGCAGCCACCTGGCTATGAACGGCTTGAGCCAAAATTACTTCCTGGGGTGCCAGTAGTGGAGGAGGTGCAGAGGAGGAGGTGTCCAGATGCACGGATGTTGGCTCTCTGGTCTCTCATGGAATTCTCCTGTGGAATAAGAGCCTGAGGCACCGAGGTGGGGGAGAGGAAAAAACTCTTACCCTTTCCCTGGACTTCCAGAACTCCCTGGAATTGGTTTGGGCCAAGCCAGTTTCTCCCTTCTACCCTCCTCTCTCTCAGCTGCTCAGTTCCTCCTGGTGGTGTCCCTGGACTCCACTGGTGTCTGTCCCCTTGGTTCATTTCTGAGCAGTAATCACTCTCTGCTCTTCTCCGTTCAATCCTCAACTCTTCTGCCGGGACAGTCCGACAAGCTTTGTCTCTAGTCAGCCATCTTCACAACACTTTTATAAGTTAGGTATTATTAATTACCCTCAGGCCACCCTAGATTATGTTGGGTCTTCATCAAATGACTGGCGTCCTTATAAAATGAGGAAAATTTAAACACAGACACACATGCACTCACTGAGGAGTGCACCATGTGAAGACACAGGCAGAGACTTGAATTGTGTTGCCAGCAACCCACAGCAGCTAAAATAGAGGTCTGGAAAAGCTCCTTCTTCTGAGTTCTCAAGAAGGAACCATCCCTACCAATACCTTGACTCTGAACTTCTAGCCTCCACAAGTGTGAGGGAATCTTAAATACATATTATTGTTTTAAGCATCCTGGCTTGCGACTATTTGTTATGGCAGACATAGGAAACTAATCCACCACACAAGACATGAAGAAACCAGCAGAGAAGTTACTTGTGCAGGAATCCTGCGAGTAAGTGGCAGAACCAGGATCCAGGAAAAAAGTCTGACTCCCCACACTCTAACCACTCCTCTTTCTGAGTTGTTGAGAAATCAAAAATCTTCTGGTGCCAACATGCTTGGAGCATGAGGCTCTCACAGAAACTTATTGCAGCACTAAACATCAGTCCCAGTCCTCTCCCATATTTCCTTCTCAATGAATGATGTCACCACACGTATAAAATACAAGCTCAGGAAATCTGGGTGCCATTCTTGACAACTCCCTCTGCAACCTCCCATCTTCCCTCTACACATCCCATTCATCACCAAGCCCTAACAACTCTCCCTTAAATATCAATACAATCTTTCTACTTCTATCTCCACACTACCACCACTCATGTTCCAACTAAAACATCTTCTCTTACTCAATCTACCAAAGTAGCTTTGTCGTTGGTCACCCTCAATTCATTCTTGATCTTCTCTAATCTGTTTTCTGCATTTGAAGTAGAGTGATCTTTCTAAAAGGCAAAATTAATCATGATATTCTTTTAAAAATCCTTCAAAGTGGCCAGTTGCTGTTGGGGAAAAGACCAAAATCCTTATGATCTAAAAAGCCCTGCAGGATCTGGCCCTTCTGAATTTTCCATTTTTCCCTTGTTCTACTCTGTGCTTTGTTCTCCAGCCATCCTGGACATTCTCTAATGCCATAAATATGTCATTATTCTTTCATCTTTAAGACCTGCATATTCTCTTCCTTCTGCGTGGAACACTCTTTACCATACTTTTTCATCATTTAATTTCTAGTCTTAAGATCTCTGCTTAAAAGTCAATTGCTCATAAAAGTCTTCCCACTCTCCCAAGATTACCTCAGATCTGTTGTTATAGTACTCTGTAATGTTCTCTCCTAGAATTCCACAATTTATCTTGACACCACTTAACCACAGTTAATAACTCTTATCTATCTATCTATCATCTATCTATCTCTCTCTACATACCTACCTACCCACCTAGGGCAATTGTTGGTTAATATTTGTCTCCCACTTTAGACCAGAAATTCCATGGAGTGCTTGGACTGTATTAGGTATAGAACACGACATATAGTATGCACTCAATAAATATTTTTTGAGTGACTGAATGAATTTATGAATATAATCAAATAAAAGTAGAAAGCTTCATCTGTGCAATTTTATTGTTATATGCTGATCGAGGAATGTGTTAATTCAAAGATTTAAAAAATGCATAAGTAGGAAAGCATTTCTCTTTTGCTATCCGTTTGATAGTATTACCAATCAGTAAAAAGTACAGAAATAATTGTTTCACATGCATGATGACTGATGATTTTCAAACCAAAGAAGATGCTTTCTTTCTGACAATGTATATTGATAGATAAGAAAAGACAAATCTTTAAAGTAGAATATTAGAATATCCATAGTTATTGATATTAGAAGTCTAACAAGGCAACCATAAGTCATCCCATATATGCAAAAAAGACATATAATAAAATCTATCATTTATTCTTTATTTTAAAAGTAGCAAAATAGGAAAAGATAATGATTTTCTAATATTAAAATTCTATTATAAGGACCTCTATTTCTCATATATATCAATCACAGATAAAGAGGTGTTCTTCTTTGTATATTTCTTACCCCCAAATCAGCTACTTGATAATGAATAATCAGCATATACATTAAAGTCAGGAAAAATATAAGGATGCCCAGTCTCCCCACTATCTTTTAACATTATTTTGAATTGCTGTTAAGGAGGAAGACTAGAAAGATTAGGTGATAGAGAGAGAGTGATTTTTATTTTTAAGTTTTTGCTTTATTCCTATATATGGTGTTTGAATTTTTATCACAAGTTTATTACTTTTTTAAAAATGAAAATACTTTCATTGTGAACAGAGATCCCTATAATATATAAAATCTATACTTACATGGCTCAGCCTATATTTTAAATAGAATTGGAATCTGACCCATTTCTCAATAAACCTGCTAAAATTCTGTTACTCTAGACTATTGAGAGCAGATTGTGGATTTGGGGCTCAGAGCCAGACAGAAGGAGAAACAAGCCAGGTTGGATATGATAGGATGAGAGGAAGATATGAGTTTGGGTCAATACCATCTTGGAATTTGGAACCAGATAAAATATATTATTAACATTCAGGAGTCAATATAATCCACCAAGCCTTCAACAAAGGAAGTGCATAGTAAGCACTTACTACATACCAGGCACAATTTATTTTGACTGATTTAATTCTATAAATTTTCTTAAAAGGTAAGACTAGTCACCCTTATTTTACATATTAGAGAAATAAGATACAGAGAAATTAAGTAGCATTGTCTGTGATTAAACAGCTAGAAATTGGCAAGGCTAGGACTTGAACCCATGTCAGTCTGACCCTAAAGACAGTGCTTTTAACGACTAAAGTACACTGCTGTCCCTTTGGATGTTACTAAAGATAAGTAATAGCTCTAAACTTCAGGGGAATCTATCAGATTAATTTTGTCTGATCATCTTTCCCAGGTGGACACTATCACTATTTTGAATGCTGCTTTCAAGCTCAAGATTTTCCCAGTAATTTATAGGGATTACCCTGATTTTTTTTTTTTAATAAAGCATTCCTCAGAACTTTTTTCCTACAAGTGTTTTTCAAACTCTGGGTCCAGAACACAGTAATAGGTTCTTGGAATTAATCCGGTGGATTGTGACCAGCATATTTATTTTTCTTCTCTTTTTTTTCCTCCTTTCTTCAACTTGGACCCAAAGTATCAACACTTAATAGGTAAACTGCTGTTGATGAAAACTATTGCCATCATTATAGTGTATTTTTAATGTAATAATGTAGACTAGGAATAAATAGAAAATAGAGTTCATTACACATAGTGATGGCAAATAATATTTCTAGACACACGCACACACACACTTGTGCTGTGATTAAACAGCTAGAAATTGGCAAGGCTGGGACTGGAACCCATGTCAGTCTGTATGGATTACAATGTAAAATATATTATTAACTTTGAAAGATTTGAAAGCCACTGATCTATGGAGCCTCTTGGCTTTACATTAAGTACTATTTTTCCCTAATTTTTATTTCAAGTAAATAAGACTTATATCCCTAATAAAATTATAAGCCTAATCATAAGCTTAAAAGTAAAATGGCATATCTCTTTGGATTTCCTATTGCACCTAACATGATGCTTGGCAGATTATAGGTTCTCAGCAGATAGTTGCAAGTTTAGCTGAAGAGGCTAGGGTAGCACTGGGGAGCAGTGAGCAGCCAAATCAGATCCTGAGCTCCCCTAGCTCTGGCCTCCAAAACTGCTACACCAAGGCAAAGAGACTGGAATGATAACAAATAACACAATGAAAGGTGTCAGATAACAGCACTGATTATTTTAATATGGCTTGTTTTTTTCCTGAAGTATTAGACAATAAAAGTAGAAAAATGCATAACAAAGAAAAGTAGGAAGGGGGGAAGATACCCATAATCCTAAAACTGAAAGACAGCCACTATTATCATTTATAACATTTACAGCCTAACTATTAACATTTGCTACATGTTTGCCCTGTCTTTTCCTACACTAGCGCTCTGGTAGTACCCTATGCTTGTGCTTCACTGTATAATAAATTCTCTTCGTATTCATAGTTTTATTGGTTCTATAACAGCCCATTATACTTCTGTATCATAGCTTATTTAAGCATTCTCTTACTGTCAAAAATGTTAGATTGTTTCTAATCTGTAAAGTTATAAATAATGACTTAATGAACAGCTTTATGTAAAGCTTTTCCTGACTTGTTATTTCCTTAGATTCTCGGAAATGAAATCAATGGGTCAAGCATAATGAATTTTAAAGGCTCTTGATATATATTGCCTGGTCTTGGATCATTCATTGTGATCCAGCTAAATGGTAAGGGACTGTGTTCTAGGAAACCCCACTTAAAGGGCCATTGTACTTTTCACATGCATTGATTGTTGATGATTTTCATTAGCCATATGCATTTCCTCTCAGGCAGAATTTTAACTGGAAAGGAGGTTTGTACATCCATCTTTGGATTGTATGTGACTTACCAGATTTAGGATACTGATTCAAATGGAAAGATTTACTCTTTGTGCAAGCAATAATAATAGACTGTGTTTGGTTTTGGGTGAGAAATGTTTCTTCTCTATATTTGTTACCAGTGCCCACCATGTGTGTGGGTGGGATAGAAGATTAATAAGGAAAGTTTGAAGCCAACCTATTTTTATATGTTTTCTAGTTTATTAGAATAGAATCCTATTTTCATGCCATTCCTATAACAGTTTACTTTTTTTTTTT